>UELX01000372.1:0-84950 GCA_900480035.1 Eupelmus urozonus | reverse complement strand
GAGTTTATACGGCTTTTCTTTGTTCTACATTCAAAAGCTAGTTTTTTTAAAAATCTGTTATTTTTATTATTTTTTTACCTGTTTGAAAATGCAGTAAATGTTAAAAAAAATTTTTATTAATTACATGATAATTGCAAGATAAACTGCATCCGAAATTTTCATATTACCAACACGTTGCAGCGGGAATTAAAGGGTTGAATGAAAAAAATTTTTTATTACTATTGAAATTTAATTTCTCAAACAAAGTAGTATAACTATAGTACATTTTCGAATTTGGCACAAATCTTTTTTATATATATACATCCATCTTGCTATAGAGTTGCAAGACTTGTCAGTAATACTGGCTATGAATACTAACTATTATTTAACTTAAACACCGTAAAAACATTCACAGAAAAATTTAGTGAGCGTCGATAATACTCATCGTAACAGTCATTACACTCAACCGTTGACTCTCTTCCTAGCCGCGCCCTCTGGGCCTTTGTTGACAATGGCTGACCCTCCGCTGCAGACTACCTAAATCGTATCAGCAAAAAAGGTCGGCAATGAAACTCAGACTGGCTGGTGATCCATGGCGCAGCTGTCTGCAGGATCGCTGCTGGTACAGCTGGTATAAGCTGGCTGATCTGGTCCATGAAAGGGTCTCAAAACACGCGGAGATGAAACTTTCTTCCTTGATAGATCCAGAGGCTGCTCGCTCTCGTCATGGCGTGATGATACACCCGAAGATTGCTCATTCTGGATATTAATGTGAATCTCTTTCTTACGATTTATCGGTATCAAAATATAAGTTCGTGGTCGAGCTCGAGGTCGCTTATTCTTGATATTATTGTGAATCTTCTTGTTGAGACGGATCGTTTTCAAAGTTTGAAGTGACGGTTGATCTAGAGGTTGCTTATTCTCGATATTATTCTGAATCTTTTTTTTAAGACTGCTCGGTGTCAAAAAATGATGTGGTGGTAGATCTAGAGGTCGCTTATTCTTGATATTATTGTTAATCTTCTTGTTGCGACTGCTCGGTTTCAAAGTTTGAAGTGACGGTTGATCTAGAGATTGCTTATTCTCGATATTATTGTGAATCTCTCTTTTAAGACTGCTCGGTGTCAAAAAATGATGTGGTGGTAGATCTAGAGGTTGCTCATCCTCGTTATTCTGAATCTCTTTGTCAGGACTGCTCGGTGTCGAATTATCAAGTGATGGCAGTTGATCTAGAGGCTGCTCGTTCTCGATATTATCGGGAATCTCTTCGTCAAGACTGCTTGTTTCCAAATTCGAAGTATCAGCGTGGCAGCAAATGCGGCGGTTACATGCTTTGTGAAACTTGAAAAAGTTACAGTTCTTTATCCTTGAATATTTCCGTTTGTTTTTAAACCACACTTTGACTGCCTCTGGTCTTACGTTCAAGCACTCTGCCAACTTTATTTTCCGTGGGGGCTCGACAAATGGACACTTTTCGAACTCTTCTTTGAGAATTCTGAGCTGCTCCTTGGTAAAGTTTGTCCTGTCACGCCTTCTGTATTCTTTCGGAAAGTTTGGTAGATCCAAGTCCATTAATTGCGGCATTGTTAATTTTGGAAAACGTATTAATATACTCAGAAATTGAAACGCCGAAACGGATGGATTGAACAAATGTATATATTAAATTATAATTTTATGTTGAAGAAGCAAATGTGTTTTGTATAGAACAGTGTATAGAACACGGTTAGATGCAGAATATTGACTGCTTGTTATGATGAATCGTGCTTTTATACGAGCCGTACAGGGATTAACTTCCTTCTAAGAAAAGGTATAAAACTGACGTCATTATACTTTTACTAAAAATTCGACATTTTTTAAAATACACTATCTGCAAATCCTTTATACATCGAAAAATGTAATTGTTTTTTTCATTAAAAGTTTTTAAAGATACTAAAACTTAAAAATTAATTTAAATATTTTTAAACGTATATTTTTAACGTATTTTGTATTAGTATTTCAAAAAATTAATAATTTAGTTTATAGTGTTTAAATAAAATTAAAAACTTAACAAGATTAACAATTATACAAACGTACACTTTACGAGCGAAAATTCTAGAACGTGATTAGTTCTATTCACGTTAATTATCGAATCACGGGGCGCACCAGCGCCCCCAATGGCAATTATATTTTTATTTCTTAGAATTCCTTAGTGAAAACCAAACGGTTTCTTTTGATGATTCAATTACGAATTTATTTCTATATAAATTTGTAATCCTAATAGCGCATCATGTGTGCTGTTAGGATAATAGAATGTTATTTTTAAGCGAAAAAAATTAGTAATCCCTTTTTACAGGAAACGTGGCTAATAATATTGAGACTTTTTTTTTAAAAACATTGTTATTTCAAAAATTTTTAAATTTAATTTGAGGAAGCTAATAAAAAAATTAATTGCAGAGGCATATTTCGAGTTTAAAACCAAATTATTTGTAAAATATATTTTATAAAAGTTTAATATTATATAAAATGGGTATCTATATAATTGTCGATATGGTATATATGTTATTAAATAATATATTGCAACGTTAGTATAAATTTAATTTAATTTGTGTTTTAAATTTCTAAATTTAATTGTAATATATTAATAGTAAATTATAATATAGTATATTACGAGACATTTTTTCGCCGAACAATTCGCAAAGAGCTAAATTCAATTTTAGCGCAAGTATTGAAATAATATATAATTATTATCACTTCCTTTTATTTAAAATGTAATAAATAAATATATCAATTTATTTTATTCATTCAACTATTAAAGTATCGCAATCAACTATACATAAAACTAAACAAATAACTATACCATTGAAAAGCTGCAGAACTCAACACTTGTTGATCGTTCAAACCTTAGCGCCATTTTGCTGAATACAGTATGGCTGCCGCAACCTGCAGTTCACGGGCGTGAGCTGACGTGTCCCGTGTTTTTATTAAGTTTTTCAATAATTCCGGCAAAATGAATGCTTTTAAGCGTGAGAAAAAGGAAGAGGAAGATGGTGAGTATCGTTTTCTCATAACTCACATTATGCACCCACGTAATATCGTTAATATTTATCGGTGAAAGTGAATTGAGGTTACCGTCGTCTACCTGTTTGACAGCTCGCAAACACATGTTTTTATAAGAATAAGCTGTAAATATTTAATTGTTTCTCATTCTGGGTAGTGTTAACTAATCATTTTGTTGTTTGTGTTTTGTGAAAGGGGGCAATCCATTCCAAAATCTGGAGAAGACTACTGTGCTGCAGGAAGCTCGTACCTTCAACGATACTCCAGTTAATCCAAGAAAATGCGCCCATATTTTGACAAAAATACTGTATCTCTTGAATCAAGGCGAGCAGCTGGGAACAACAGAGGCTACAGAGGCTTTCTTTGCTATGACAAAGCTTTTTCAATCTCGTGATGTTGTATTACGACGTTTAGTTTATTTGGGAATAAAAGAGTTGAGCTCCATTGCCGAAGATGTCATCATTGTCACGTCAAGTTTGACTAAAGATATGACTGGCAAGGAAGATTTGTATAGAGCAGCTGCTATTCGAGCTTTATGCACAATAACAGATGGAGCTATGCTGGCTGCTATCGAGAGATACATGAAACAAGCAATTGTTGATCGTTCACCAGCTGTATCAAGTGCTGCTCTGGTATCCTCGTTACATTTGACAAGCGTTTCTGGAGATGTTGCTAGAAGATGGGCAAATGAAGCTCAAGAAGCCTTGAATTCTGATAATATTATGGTGCAGTATCATGCTTTAGGTGTACTTTATCAAGCTAGGAAATCTGACAAACATGCAGTCATAAAACTAGTAGCAAGGTTAATGAGGTCTAGTCCTAAAAGTCCTTATGCTGCGTGTATGTTAATAAGAATGGCTTGTAAGCTTTTAGATGAAGTTGATGAAGGATCAGAACTTTTGGAGTTTATAGAGTCCTGCATACGTCACAAGTCAGAGATGGTAGTTTATGAAGCTGCACATGCATTAGTTAATCTCGGTAGAAGTGGCACAAGAGAAATTGCATCAGCTATAAGTGTATTACAATTATTCTGTGGTTCTTCAAAACCAGCACTTAGATTTGCTGCTGTTCGTACTCTTAACAAAGTGGCCATGTCTCACCCAGCAGCGGTCACTGCTTGCAATTTAGATTTAGAAAATTTGATAACAGATTCTAATAGATCAATTGCCACTTTGGCTATCACTACTCTTCTGAAAACTGGAGCTGAAAGTTCAGTGGATCGTTTGATGAAACAGATTGCAACATTTGTTTCAGAAATTTCTGATGAATTTAAAGTTGTTGTTGTTCAAGCAATCAGGTATGATATTATTTATTTTTTAAATAATATTTTATCAATTTGTAAGCAGCTTTAATAAATATTAAAATCTCTTATTATTACAAGAGAAACAACATTTTATGATAAACATTGTTTCTTTTTTTAATGCTCTTGCATCATATTTTTTAATTTTTATTTAAAGCGACCTATTTAAATTAATAACTTGCAAAATAAATTCAAAAGTTTAAGTATTATAATTCTTTTAATCTTTCCAGAGCTCTGTGCCAGAAATTCCCGCGCAAGCATGCCGTCCTGATGAATTTCCTATCAGCAATGTTGCGCGACGAGGGCGGCCTCGAGTACAAAGCCGCAATAGTCGATACGATAATCGCCGTAATGGAAGGCAACGCCGAGGCCAAAGAAGCCGGTCTCGCTCATCTATGCGAGTTTATCGAGGACTGCGAGCACACCTCCTTGGCCGTCCGCATTCTCCATCTGCTCGGCCAGGAAGGTCCGACCTCAAAGCACCCCTCACGTTACATCCGCTTTATCTACAACCGCGTGATCCTGGAGAGCGCGAGCGTGAGGGCAGCTGCTGTTACAGCACTGGCTCACTTTGCCGCTGCCTGCCCGGCACTTCTGCCGAATATATTGGTGCTATTGTCGCGCTGTCAGCTTGACTCCGATGATGAGGTTCGTGATCGCGCCACGTATTACTGCACGATACTGCAGCAGAACGCGGATCCGACAATTTTGCCGCTCGTCCAGCCGCCTCAACTGTCCATTCCCAGTCTGGAGCGGGCCCTGCGGAACTATGTGCGCTCACCTATGGACGAAGACTTCGATATCTCCCAGGTGATTGTTTGGATAGTTTTGTTGAATTGTAAACTCTTTATAATGTATATTGTATCATAGATCTTTTTTTAAGTAATGTATTGTAATTTACTCTAAACTTTTTTTACGAAAAAATCATTATTGTGATTTTTTTACAGATACCACCAGCTCAGACAATCGAGGAACCTGCTCCAGAAGTACTGGCCACTATCAAACCACAACAGCCAAGATTGACGAGAGAGGAGAGCTATATGGAGAAGCTCACGCAGGTGCCACAGATTTCTGCAATTATACGCGACTCTACCCTCTTCAAATCATCGCCAGTTTTCGAACTCACGGAATCGGAAACCGAATACAATGTCAAATGTATCAAGCACTGCTTTGCAGATTATCTCGTTTTGCAATTTGATTGTATGAATACTTTGTCTGAACAATTGCTTGAGGATGTTCGAGTTACCGTGGAGGGTCAAGATGTGTACGTATTTAATTTTTAGTAGTTTTTTTAGTCATAACAAACAATAATGATTTTGCATTTTCTTTCAGTTATACCATCGTTTGCGAAGTTCCATGCGAGCGTTTGCCTTACAACGAACCAGGCTCAGCATACACAGTTCTGAAATTCCCTGAAGATTTACAATCGACCCTGTTTACTCTTCCTGCCACGCTACGTTTCATTGTTCACGATTGCGACCCCGCGACCGGCGTTCCAGATTCTGAGCAAGGTTATCGCGACGAATACATGGTAAGTACTGTGGATTTTATGACTACTTATTGCTTTTTAAATTTACAGTATAGCTAATTAATGTCTTAGTGAAAATAAATCATCATATTAAAAAATTATGATAGAAACTGAACTTTTTTTTCTAATATAAAAACGAATAGCCAGATTAAAAACAAAATTAATTATTTTAACCATCCAATTACAATTATTTTAGCTGGAAGATTTAGAGATAACGCTGCGAGACCAAGTACGAGGCGCGGGTTCACGCAACATGGACTTCGGTTTGGCCTGGGAAGCGGCCTCAGCCCGTAATATGGTGACACGCGAGCAGATCTTCGCTCTCGGTGCCGGAGTCACGACCCTTGAGGCAGCAATTCAGAGCCTGGTCGTGTTCCTCGGCCTGGAACCCGTGGAGCGCTCGGAACGTGTCAAGTCCGGTGCTACCCAGCACACGCTTTTACTTGCCGGCGTTTTTCGAGGTGGCAAGGAAGTCCTGGCGAGGGCGAAGCTTGCACTGACCGATCAAGTCACCATGCAGTTCACCGTGAGGTCGACGGATTCCGAGGTTGTTGAGCTTGTCATTTCCTCCGTCGGTTAAACAAGATCTTATGGCGGCCCTCTGCTTGGGAATTGCTGGGAGTCAGGAATGAGACGCCAACTTCGAGGGATTCCGGTGAAGAGGGACGAATAAATCATGTGTATTTTGTATGAATGATTAGATGAGAGGACACGCAGCGGGGAGATGAAAGATTATTGCAATTAGAGAGGAAGAAAAAGAGAGATAGGAAGGGAGTAGTGATCAAGACGGTTTTTTTTTTGTTGTCGATGATCGTGATTATTACTATTCCAAGATTAAAATGTGTATTATTTTAAGAGCATTGTATTTTTTTTATAGGTTTAACTTCTGCATTAAAATATCATAAATCTAATTATTTGGTATTTTAATAAATGGCATTCTTTATTTTAACTGTAAGTTCCAAGCACTATAAATTTGATAATCATTAGAAAAGTTTGTTATTATTTTAAATATTTTATATGATTAAATATTATTTTTTAGAAAAACAAAACTGAGACACTGTATGAAAAATTAGCACATTTTTCTCTTCCAATGTCTTAATTGTATATTATTCGTGCAAATTTTAATCTAATTTTTTAAAACAATAAAAATAAAAATAATGTATCTTAAAAATGGATTATTTATTAATAACTTTAAAAAACAATAATTTTAAAAACATTTTTAGTTCTAATAACTCAAGAAACTTATTTCTCAATCAACATCTCAACTCCAACCGCTCACATCAAACCAACGAAAAAGTCCACAACCCAAGCCTCTCCATCACGCGGAAACTTCCAAAGCCAGCACCGCAACAATCCCAATCAAGCCTCACAAACTCCAAAACGAAAAACCATCATCGGAATGCCGTCCACACAGAGATCTGCGCTACCGATACCCGGCCTCGCTATTTTTTGCGCTCCACAAAGAGGGCGTGTGTAACTCGCTGAACGAGCGCGCGCGCATCTGCCGCTCGTTATATATATACTCATCTCTCTCCTTTTCGCTCTCCCTCGGCGCTCGCACATATATAAGCATCCACACACGTTTTGTGCGCGGTACGCGAGAGAGCTAAGCGCATACGCACATATATTCGAAAATGGCTGCTGTGCTAGACGAGGTGGGCAAGTCCGCGGAGAAGCTCGTCGACGAGGAGAAGGACGAGATCGTCAACGAGGGCGAGGAAGCCGGCGCCGAAGCGTCCAAGAAGAAGAAGAAGAAGAAAAAGAAGAAGAAGGCCGGTAGGATGATTTTTTTTTTAAAACGGAGGCTCCGGCCTTGGCTGGCGCGCGCGCGCGCGCGCTCCGGAATTCCGTGGGTGGCTTGAAGAGCTATCACGTGTTGGGTTGGATTAACGTTGATTTTCCGCGGGGAAATTTTGGGGATGGTTTTTTGGAGGGTTTGTTGGCTGGGGGTGGGGTTTGGGTTTGGTTGAGATTTTTTTTGGGAGCGGGTGGGATGGTTTAAAAGTGCTGTCGCCGTGTGTACGTGTAAACACGTGCTTTCTGTGTTTTTGTTAGCCGCGGCTGTTATTGATTATTGTTCTTGGATTGTTTTTTTTTAAGGATGTTTTGTGTTTTTAGGTGCTGGAGAGGCAAGTGCTGATGTTCCTGAGGGGGAAGAGGAAAAGCCAAAGGCTGACGAGGCTGCTGAAGGTTTGATTTTAAAATTATTCTTAGCTGTAACCTTATGGTCTGAGCTATTCTGGATTGATCAGCTTTGCTCCGGTCTTTTAAGTGCTGCTGTAGCAAGAGTGGCTTTTGAGATTTGATTGTGCATTTTTATTGAAGTACTAAGTCTATTTAAAATTGTTATTTTAGTGCTTTTTTTATTTCAAAATATAGTATTTTTTATAGAAATGTAAATTCATCATAATAAATAAGTGATCATTTGTAATCCCCAATAAACCCTTAAATTAAATTTTTTTTGAATTTTAGGTGTAGCAGAAAATGGGACTGAGGAAGCAGCAGAAGATGGCGAGGAAAAGAAGAAGAAAAAGAAGCGCAAGAACAAAGGCAAAGGCGCAAACAAAGATCCCATAGCCTTCCCAGTTGTTACTCTCTATGCTGATGGAAACTTCCCAATTGGAGAAATTATGGATTATCCACCTGCGACAGGTATAGACGAAGCAAAGGCCAAAGAAAGATTCACAAGTGAGGAGGCTAAAGCTCTTGATCGAATGCAGAATGATATTTACAATGAAGCCAGGTTAGCTGCTGAAGCACATCGGCGGACAAGAAAACATATGATGGAATGGATAAAACCTGGCATGACCATGATCGAAATCTGTAATGAGCTGGAAGAAACTGCAAGAAGGCTCATTGGAGAAAATGGTCTGAAAGCTGGTTTAGCCTTCCCTACTGGATGCTCAAGGAATCATTGTGCTGCTCATTATACTCCAAATGCAGGAGACACAACGGTTCTTGATTATGATGATGTTACCAAGATTGATTTTGGTACACACATCAATGGTCGTATTATTGACTGCGCATTTACTTTAGCATTTAATCCAAAGTATGATAAGCTTATCGAAGCTGTACGTGATGCCACAAATACTGGTATCAAGGCAGCTGGAATCGATGTACAACTCTGTGATGTTGGTGCTGCTATTCAGGAGGTTATGGAATCATATGAAGTGGAGCTAGATGGAAAGACTTACCCGGTATTTAATTATTTTATTATATTTTATTTTACTATTCAAGTCTATTACTTTATTAAAATGATTATTTAATTTATTTATCTATGATTATTAAATTTTAATAGATGCACTAAATTATTTAGCTAATTAACATTATTATTATATATTCTAGGTCAAGTCTATTAGAAACTTAAATGGTCACTCCATTGCGCCTTATAGAATCCATGCTGGGAAAACTGTGCCAATAGTTAAAGGAGGTGAAGCTACTAGGATGGAGGAGAATGAATTCTATGCAATTGAAACTTTTGGATCAACTGGACGAGGCATTGTCCATGATGATTACGATTGTTCACATTATATGAAAAGCTTTGATGCTGGTTTTGTTCCATTAAGGCTGCAAAGCAGCAAGTCACTTCTTAATACAATAAACAAGAACTTTAGTAAGTTTTGTTGGTTTACTGAAAATAATTCAATCAGAATCAAAATAATTTTACTTTGAGCGATTTATTTATATTATAAAAAGTATGTTATTCAATATTTGTTGAATTTTTTTTTCAATTATTATCAGAAGGGAATATTTTATTTTGATTCTACTATGCTACTGATATTCTAAATAATATATACTTGTAGAGTTCTATTTTTAATTCACTTTATTGTCTTAATATTTTAGGTACACTAGCGTTTTGTAAACGTTGGTTGGATCGCATAGGCTGCACCAAATATCAAATGGCTCTGAAAGACCTTTGCGACAAGGGTGCAGTCGAGGCTTATCCTCCGCTGGTCGATGTGAAAGGATCTTATACTGCTCAATTTGAGCACACAATCGTTCTGCGACCCACGTGCAAGGAAGTCATTTCACGAGGGGATGATTATTAAAATACAAATCTCGAAGAATTATCGACTTAATTGCCAAGGGCCACTACTCTTTTCTACGCATGTCCATATAAATGTGATTCGAATAAGCTTTCAAACGAGAAAAATGAACTGCGATTGTAAAGTTAGTATTTATAAAGTAAACAGTGTCAGCAGGAAATCTGACTATGTGCGCGGTGTTTCTCTTATTAGCACCGATAAATAAAATTTTAGTACTTTCAAAGGTGTGACTCGTGGCATTGAAGCTGATAATTATATTTGTTTCTATTCAACATATTTACGAGTTTTGTCACTGTTTTCTTATTTTTTTCCTTTTGTAAGTATGTAAACATATATTACGTTTTGACGTACGTAAAGGCATACACTGTATTATCTTGCGTGTGAATTGAGTTTGTTTTCTCCTTGCTATATCGTTTTCTAGTTAGAAAATGAGAGCGGGAAAAATAATACTTAAATCCAATAAAATAATTTCAATTTTTATTTGATTTCTCGACAATAATATTCATTTCTTGTTTCATTATCTATAATACCATTAGTTATTATTGTAGATCATTATACAATCGTAGAAAAGAAAAAACAGCAAAATTACTTTTGATCTGTCTGGCTTATTAATTAATTAAACATCTTTTTAATAATTATCAAAACATTTATTTTTTACTCATATAAGCATCTCAACAGTGCGCGAAACACCACATAAACGTGATTTATTAGAGTAAAGATCGTAGTTTTTAAAATCGCAAAATGTAAATCGACATTTTCAAGAGGATCGATTAAAAATAAATGTTTCAATAATTTAACAATATTCAATTAATCTTAGAGACAATACCACTTTTAAAACTTCATTACACTTAAATTAACCCCGGATTTTAAATTCTACAAACTGCAGAGACATAACCGGCCTAGTCGTTACAGCTAGAAATACACTCTATAAAGAAATATAGTACAAGTAAGGCCTTAGTCGAAGAAGACTCAAGATTCAGCAGCTGACCATCTTGCGACTGTTGCACTTTTCCTCATTCTCTTCACCATCTCGAAGCTGGTCCCAAATTCCAAATTGTCGGTCATATCGCGTAGCTCTCAACAATCGTCCAATAAACTCGTACCTCTTCGCTCTTTCATTGACAAGTACGCCAGAGGCGCTTAATATTTTTATCTTTATCTTTTTCGAATGCAACGTACGTACAGGTGCGAAGTGTATAAATATAATATTGTGAGGTAAGGGAACAGGGCGCTTATGCAACGTGCTTTTTTTGCCTTTGTTTTCGAGTTATTAACACAGTCAAGAAGTACCGTCGCTCGAAAGGGAACATTAGGATCTCTCTGGTGTTCTACAACACGTATACGATTAAAATATTTTTTTATGTCTTGAAAAACTTGCGATTCGTCGACGCTTTTGTTTTCGCAAAATAAAATCGATTCTTCATTCGTGTGTGTGTACTGATACGGATAGCTGCGCTTCACTGGGAGTCCGTGCGTGACCGCAATTTCGCCCTCGCGGTCGCCAACGGATTAAGCGGCTCCGTCGGCTGAGATTGTTGCTGCTGTAAATGAAAGATTGATGCACGTTAGGGTCGATTGATTGATTGTTATTGCTATGTGATAAGAATTGTTTCTCTGGAAGTTGTTCAGTCATATTTTTGTGATAAATGAAAGGAAAAAAAACTTCATTTCTGTCAGATTACAAAGATTTATTTTTAGTTTACAAAAATTATTTATTTTTATTTTTAAATATTCTTTTTTAAATTTTATTTTTCTATTTTGAAAGTTTTCAAGCAAGTAATTAATTTTGACTAATTAAATAATTAAAATTTTTTCGAATTTATTGATAATTGATTGTCAAAGTTATTATTTCTTACATACGTTTTTCTTAACAAATAATTTGTAAAAAAATCAACAATTTTTAGTATACTTTTAAGTTTTAGTAATCGAATAAAAAAAGAATAATTATCTAGCAATGTTTTAACTAGACAATTCAAAACTTACAGATTGTTGTATGTGTTTCGCTCTTTGTTCAATGGCTCGCTGCAAAGCTGTTCGAGGATCACTTTTGTATGACTCTTCCTGAACCTTCTCGGCTTCTTTGCGAGACACCATTTCCCTGTGTCTCTCCAGCGCTCGCTGTAGTTCGCTTTTTTGATTCAGCACATTTTTACCTCTGCAATGAGATGAAAATACAAATATTTAATTACTTTGAAATCTTTCAAACTGTCATTATATAAAAAAAGTCTACGTAAAAAAATACTACTTTATCAATAATTAATGTTTGTAAAGTAAACCCGAATAAATAAATTATCATTTCATAAATTATTAATATCAGCGTAATGAAGAAGTCATACTGGAAGGTATAAATAAACCGTCACGGCTAAAACCGGTCTATACACGATCTCGTAAAGGCCATAAAAACTATCAGAATCAGATCGATGGACCTACATTTTTTGGTTGAATAGCAGTTCCCTGTGAAGGTCCTTATGGCTGGTCGATCCGAGACAAGGATTGTACGGCTTACGGGGTAGGATCAGGCCGTCCGGACCCATATGTGGTGCGGGCGGCGGTGGAGGTGGTACACCTAATACCGGCGCCATTATGTCCTTTCCTGGAAAATAAAAAAATGAAGATTAGTTTCGTCTTTTTTTTTATTTATTTTTTTTTTTATTATTATAAAAGAATTTTAATTATTTTAGGTTTTGTTTGAGTTTTGATTAAATGGCTTCTATCGTGGTATTGGAATAAATTATCTTATATTAGAAAAAATTTGCCGTCAAAGCTAAGTATGGAATTTTTAAACGTCAATAACAGCTAAACAATATCGTTAAAACTATCTCAATCCTACTGATCACTCTAAAACCGCAACAAAAACTTGAACAAAACATCAATTTCCCCATCAAACTTCACCGCTTTAATAAACAGACACCACACAAAAACATCAAAGCGCTCCTCACTCCACTCCCAACAACCCCAATAACCACAAACATCCCATCACAAAATCACCCACCACTTCGCACTTCAAACTCAACCTCCAACCCCAACCCCCAACCCCACAAATCCACCCAAAAACCTCCATCATCACCTTCCAAAAAAGCGATCCTATCCCGCACCGTGGCCAGCTCCTCCTCCTCATCCGGCTCGGACTCGGACATAATCACTCAGCGCTCGGCTCGCGCAGAAAACTGGCGTATACCCGCAGCAAAGACAGCGCGCATTCCTCGACAATATCAAAGCGGCGCTCGCTCGATTTGCGTAAGGCTTCGCGCCTAATCGGATATACACTCGCATAGTGTACGTAGACTCGGCAAGTCTGTATATGTGCGCCAAGGTGAGGCGGGAATGAGGTAACCGGTAGTTCCTCTACCTTTTTTTCCCTTTCTTTATAGTGTATTAAGAGAGTGTATGGCTCGTTTCTCTGATTTGAAAACCGGACTTCTCGGGTGTCGTTGGATAGGCCTTGACGAGCTGTCTTTTTGCTCGCGTCTGCTCGTGATTGCGTTTATTGTTGATTGAGAGCCGCGTGGGTGGAATAATGGGGAATCGAGATTGCAGAAGCACAGTTTGAGTGCGTATGGTTGGAGTATGGAGTGGGGCATATGGTTAACAGGTGGTGGCCTAATTATTCATTGAAAGCTCGCGGAATGCGGGGAATTCAGGTGAGATTCGAGCTTGCGGCCGGGCTTTTGTTGTGTTAGGCGAAAATGGGGGTAAGTTCAGAGCTTTATTTAATAGAGGCTTTTATTAAAAGGGAGGGATCGATAAGTCGATGACTATAATGCGCTGCGAGGGGTTTTAAAGTTTCTTTTGTGTACGGGAATCTCGTTATTCAATTAGATTTTCCGATATCGTAAAGCGATAAATTAAGAATCGAAGATTAATTCTTTTGTCCAAAAATAAATTTATAGATTTCAAAGTCGTATTTCTTGCGAACAGTCGCGCAGAAAGTATTTATTTTGTTACAGTTAAGGAAAAACAGTTTGTAACGTTTAAAGCATCGCAGGCGCTCAGGTGCGTATAATGAAGTAAAAAATAATGTATAGGTCAGCGATTGTTAGACGAAATTTTCAGTGGTGCTTCCAGTTTTCACCTGGTAGAAATTCAATTCTAAGTACAAGGTAGAAAGTACCCCGGCCAATATACCAGTTTTCTGGCTAATTACAGTTAGTAAAATTGTGCTACAAAGCGTGAACTATAATTTGGATTGTTGGTTTTTATGTGTATTCACCTAGTTAAGATGATTTTTAGAAACCATCTTAATTCTGCCCCAGCAAAATTTAACTACCTAAATTTAAGAATGATTAATTACAAGTTACACTAATCCTGCAAAAACCAATAATAGCCAATCATTATGCAAATCTATTCACTTCTTATAGATCAGTAATTAACCGAATTCCAACAATTTTTCACAAACCTAATCCTTTACAAACATAATAAACCTTCCACCCAACCGACGCACCTCAACCATAACTCGACGACCTAAAAAACCAACCACTGCACCCTACCCATCCAACCTTCTCCGGAACGGTACACCAGAAACAAAAATAAAAGCTCCCTCCATTGTCATATCAGACGTTAAAACAAGCGGCCCGAGGGAGCAGCCCATCTTCTTCACGCGCCACTTGACGCCGAGTCCATCCTGCACGCATGGCCAGCTCCTCTTTGCATTTCTCCGCGCGCCGATAGCCGCGCCGATATATATATCTGCCCGAGCGATGCGCGAGTTTACGGCCCGAGTGTGTAGCGGTAAAGTCGAGGAGTGGAGAGGCATTAGCGGAGCCATTAGAAAGGCGTGAGATGTTTAGGAGTGATGCTGGCTTTCTGATCTGCTGGATGTTTTGTGCAGGTTCATAGGTGGGATAGGTGATGATTTGGTTTTTTTTGTTGGTGAGGATGAGGGTGGGTTTTTAGCAGAAAGGTGAGGTGGAGAGATCGGTTGGAGGGATGGATGGGTTTAGAATTGGGTATTTTAGGTTTTGTGATAGATGAGCTGTTTAAGTTGAAGACTGTATGGAGTGAATGTGAATTTAAATGCTAATAGGCTATTGAATTGTTATTTTAAAGTACCTATACTTATATTATACAAAAAAATTGATTTTTTGTCTAAAACAGTTTAGAACCACGTCGTATTTCATCGTTACTGTATTTTCCTTTTACATTTTCTGCAGATCGTAAATTTTGAGTCTCAAAGGCACTACACTATTGCATAAACTAGCAATTACCTACTTTATGACAATATAGAATTAGAAAGACAAATTAATGTATAGTACGAAAATCTTATACCATTAGCGCTGAGGATGATGATTTGGATTTTACTTTCACTCGCCTACCGGGAAATCACGATTCGCCTCCTTTATCAAACTACCAGAACAAAGTGGTTGGTTTTACTTTTTTTTTTTCATGCGTATATATACTAAGCATGCTTGACGCTGAATTATTAAGCTCATGAAATTTTTGCTCCGAGCGTGGAAACGAATTTCCCTGACAGTGCTTACCGATGACTATAGGCATTATTGAATGAGTTGGAGGAAAAAAGTTCTTTTTTATAATCGCTCGTGGTTACTTTTTACGATTCTGTATTGGGCATTTGCTTTTTCGGAGTGGCCGGGAGAAAGTCGGTAAAAAGATAGTAATTTATTTACTTTAAACAAAGTTTTCTGCGTATTGAAAGTTAAGGAAAAAATGAGTGCAGTATCAATGTTCGTGTTATATTTGGAATTTCTTGGGTAAAAATAAATTTTGATTACCGATGCTAGTTTCGTTACAGTAGGTCAGCAACTAAAATATTATAGATATGAAATACGAACAAACTATCAATTTTATAAAAGAAAACCAATACCAGGTCAGTGCAGTGAATACCTCGCAAAATTCCAGGTCACGCTAATTAAATTCGGTCCATACTTCATTAAAATGTTTCTCCCGTGGTTAGATAATTTAAAAAAAATATAATTCATTCTAGTCAACTCAAACTCCTTCTCAACCAAACATTCTCCACGTTCCAAATAGAAATTAACCAGGTCCTAATTAGATCGCCTCATTGATCATACATTAACCCTCCCCAACAACATTCAAACATCATAACCCAAAAAAACCCCCCTCAAAAACGCACTAACCCTAACCACAACCCAACCAACCTCAACTCCTTCCTCTCTTACCTAACACCCCGCACTCTCCAAGAAAGTTTTCATCGACGTTAATCGGCCATATAAGTCCACCGGCGCCCATTAAACTCCACGCACGCTCTGTTTTTCGCATCGAATTTTCGCGCCACTTTCACCGCTCGGCGCCGGCGCAGCATTACGCAATCCGTCTCCTTCAATCCCGTCGTCTTTTTAATTACCGCGAGATCGTCACCATGAGGAAGCCGAGTATACACGCGCATTTGCATATGTGTGTGTGCGCGCGGCTTTCACCGCGAGCGCCGATTAGTCGCGCCGATTGCGAAACAATGACGGTGAAAAGCCGCAGGCGTAGCTTTTCGCGCGCGAAAGCTGATACGTATATAGTTGGAGCTGGCTCGTTATATCGATGGGTGTAATGTTGAGGAAGATGCGGGATGCGTAATGACGGGTAAGGCAGGTGCAGCTCTGCCTTTCTCCTGGGAGAGGCTGGCTCTTCCTTTGTTTTGAGGAAAAGTGGAGTTGTGAGTTACGGGATTTTTGAGAGATTGTATGGGTAGGTTTGGGGAAGAATGGTTTTGATTTTTTGAGTGGAGCGAGTTTGATTGTTTTGTGTTTACGAAAGATTAGAGTATTTTTCTGAATAGACGCGGTTAAGTGGATTCGATTGATGCTGGGTGCTCGGTTAGTGTTCGATAAGACCGTTATCGGTTAATTGTTTTTATGTAATTGCTTTCTGTGCTGCGGTTGATAAGCAATCGTAAAACTGAGCTTGAGATAACCAGTTCTTTAAAAGAAACAGTTAATGTTGACAACTTATTGGTTTATCAATATTTATAAAGTGCAGTCTAACATAAATAGCTTTAATAAATTCAAAAACTATATTTACAACAGAAAAAAATGAAATCTTTATGACGTCTGTGAAATGCAACCAGTTTAAGATCTAAACTTACACCGCTAAAATAATACACACTCGTAAAGAAACGTAGATAAATTCCTAGCCCGAGCGATAAGCAGCCCAGCCATAGTAAAACAAACAGCCGCTTTTTCCTCACGCTTTTCGCGTTACGTACAAAAGGATTAAAGCGTTTACTCAGCTCAGCCATCTCGATAATTTTCTTTATCTCAAAACCACGCTCGAATCATAATGAAACCATCTCGAGGTAGCCTTCCTCGGGTTTCTTTCCCTCCCACAATAACCACCTCTATCTCAAACATTCAAATTCCCGCAAATCTCACCGTCTATCCGTAAATTCCGTATTTACATATTCATCCCAGCCTCAAGGCGCGCATATCCCCAAACATCAAAATCAAATCCGCCGCATATACACAGCTCGATCCGCGCAGCCGAGCGCGTAATCGTTCAATTACCCGCCTCCAGGCTCGTCACATCGCGCGGAAACCCGCATATATATAATAACACACATATCCGAAAGTCGAAGGCGAATCGAAAAGTAATTCAGGACTGCAGCTGCGCCGTGATTTTTGTAGGTATAAGCAGCGGCGCGGGGTTATATATATATATGTGACCCTTGACGTGAAGGCGCGGGTTAACGACCGGATGCATGTAGTTTCGCGAGTGCACCTGCGCGCGAGGCTGGCTTTTTCAGCTCCTTTTTCGCGGGACAATGAGAGCCGGCCGCCGCCGTCTGGAGATTTTCAATGAGATCCGAGGGTGTGGGAGCTTTTGGGGCAGCTGAGGGGCAGGGATTTTTTGCCTTGTTTTATGCAGGTGGGTCGCTTTGTCCTTCTTTGCTGATGGTGTTTATGGGTTTTGTTTTTAGCTGGTAGGTAGTGTGTTTGAAAATTAATTGGGTAAGTGTCAATCTTACTTGAAAATTGTTGTCTTTTCTTTGGTATATAAGGAATTAATTATAAGCTGTCTTGAATAAGCAGAGATTAAATGATTATTTTTATTGCTGGTGATAAAAATAATATTGAATAAGTAGCACATCTGATCATACAAATTTATTTATATCAACAAGCTCGGTTAAAAATAAATAATTTATTTGTTTACATTTCAGAAATCAAACAGGTGGGTAAGCATTTTCTGCTGACTGATAACGAAAAGCTCTAACCTCTCATCTTTCCGCACAACACACAAACTCTGTACATATCCCCGAAAAATCACATATCACCCACCAAACTCCACACCCCAAACCCTCCCACAACAAAAAACCACTTTCCACAAACCGCCATCAGAACCAACTCACCCAAACGCAAAACCGATCAAATCCCCATCACCCCCTCCCTTAAAAAAAAAAACCTCAGCAATCACTACCAGCAATTTCCTCGCGACTCCTTGCGCCATCCTCTCACCATCTCCTAAGCCAAGATCAACGACCTTGGCTCGTCGGCGATTTCAATCAGCCGGCTTAGCAACGATGCACACATCCTCGTCGCGCGCTCGTATCAAGCCATAATACGGCTCGCTTCCGCGCGTCGTTAGACGGCCGCTTAATTAAGGAACCGGGATCGAATGCAATTTTGCCATAATCACGGGACTTTCGTCTTTTACGAGCGGAAAGTGAAATTTTATTTTTTTAATAACAGTCGCGACGCGGAATTTCAAGTGCGAAGAGGCGCGGCTAATGTAGCCGAGGGAACGAGCGGCTCGTTAAAAGCTTTTTGTTTGGACGGCGTCGTTAGAGGATGGTGGAGACGGGTACAATGAGGGGATAGGTGTGAGGCTGGTGTGAAAGTCGGGATGGTTTTGTGTGGGTTGCTTTTGTGAGGATTGACGTGAGATGGGGCTTATTAAGAGCGTTTGATGTTTGGGAGAGAGTTTGGAGATTTTGTTTTTTATTTCGAGCGCGTTTTGGAGACGTGGACTGATTTTAAATTATCGATTGCGATGGAGTTGGGTGAATTGAGGAAAAATTTATCGAGGCGCTGCTGCGATCGGCGTGCTTAGATTGGCGTAATGTACGTGACGTTAGCGTAATTTTGAAAGTTTAAATAAGAATATTACGTATCAGTGGTGTTTTAATGATAGGTGATGCATATAAGAGGTTTGATTGGGATTGAAGTGATTATTCTTTTATGTAATTGTTATAATAAGATGTTGAAGGATTCGCTTTGAGGATAATGTTTTGGCATTGATGAACGTAATTTTGAAAATTCAGTGAAATTATCTCAATTTGTTTTCAATGAGATAAAGCTCATTCATATGCTTAAAAAAATAACACTAAAATGATACGAAATACTTTTCTTCTGATATTTTTTTAATAATTTTTCCAAAAATGTATTATCAGCACGAACCTCAAATATATTCAACAAATCCATCATCCCACCAACACCATCACGCATCTAAAATCACCTCTTCACTATTCCTAGAAAAACCTTGGCGCACAAATCACCAATAATTCACGCACTTAGCGCTTTCCTTTTTTTTTACACCTCGCAAATGAAAAGTTACGG
The DNA here is from genome assembly GCA_900480035.1 of Eupelmus urozonus. Taxonomy (NCBI): domain Eukaryota; kingdom Metazoa; phylum Arthropoda; class Insecta; order Hymenoptera; family Eupelmidae; genus Eupelmus; species Eupelmus urozonus. The sequence continues at coordinate 65,540 of UELX01000372.1, read as the reverse complement.
ACGAGCCAGCGATCCACCTATCGATATCCCCGCAACCGATTTTCTTCTCTCTCTCTCTCTCTCACCCGCAGCTACGGCAATCACGAATATTTTTCTCCTCTTCACGGCCTCGCGCTCCTCGATACTTTCTCCTTGTTTATAAGGCGCGCGCCAGCATTTTCACGTTATGATTGACAAGTTTACGACGCCGGACTGTTTAGAGGCTCGCGCAGAGGCGCAAGCGATGCGTAAATCTTTACGACAATTATTTTTAATGCCGGCCGCGCGAAAACGAGGAAACGCGCTCACCGTTGCGCCGTAAAGCTATATATGCGAGGAGGAAAATGCGCGAGTGCATGGGGCTATGGGAGGAAAGCCGATTTTGAAGAGCGGAAGGTGGGAGCTGTGATCGCTCACCTTGAACTAGCGGAGTGTTTGACTGAGGGATATTGTTTATATGGAGTTTTTAGGATGGATTTTTATCGCTTGATTTGAGGTGGGTGAAGTAGAGCAGGGATGTATAGTTGCGGATTCTATAAATATAAATCGGTATCCGAATATTTTGCGGCTTTCAGTGGTTTACGATCGACAATATATCTTTTTCACCTATAAACAATCCCCAATCGAAAGCGGCTTTAGTCGCACTTAAAAACTGTAACAGTCCAGCATCTGCGCTTTAAACGATCTAAAATCAAAACAAAGAGTATTTCCAAACTAGAGCAAGCGATTAATAACCCCGCGAGGAGCCGAACACGCGAGCAAAAGCCAGCCGCCTCGCGACACCGAAACCCAGAACGGTCAAACTATAAGGCGCAGCCGGCGAAATATCGCCCGGTCGAATCTGCATAAATTACTCCCTTTTTTCACTTTTTTCCAACCCCCAGTGTGTTTATCGGTCAGCGTTTATAGAGAGGAGATAGCAGAAGGGTGGATATGCCGACGTGAGAAAGGAGGTCGATTTTCGGCGGTCAGAAAAGGGGTTCGGTTTGAATGTACTATCTGCACCCTATAGGCGGGTTTGGTGAAAGCGCGCATCGCGCCGGGCGTGATTGAGATCGGTGAAGGGAGTACCGAGGCTTTTTGTCTTTGTGTTGTATCGAGAGTGACGGCTTTCAGGGCGGATTTCTTTTATTTTGTATGTGTGTGTTGATTGTTGCTAGGGGATGCTGCGGGGGTTTTAGGCTGGGGGTTTAATGCATGTAGATGAGTATGCAGATTGGATTGATGTGGGGGCTGGATGTAGAGTTTGCATTAGAGTTTTTGAAAGTGTATTTTATTAGTGAAGAGAGGTATTTTTCGGTGAGGAGCTGTTATAGTAAATCATAAATCAACATTTTTTTGTAAATTCTTGGTTTACAAAAGAAACAATTTTAGAGTATCAATATTTTATTAGGCTAAAGTAGGAAAAAATTTCGTTTTACAAACAAAGAATTCAATATTTTTTCAAGAATTCAATTATTCGTTTTTTCGAAATTGTATATTTAAAAAAAAACTATTGCTTCGATCAATTGAAATTTTAATGGCTTCTTCTATACATGCATAGTTATAGGTAGGAATTTTTCCATCTCTATCATTAAAAAATATTCATACTCTAAAATTACTCCTTTTGTAAAATAATAATTTACAAACAACATTCACTTTTGACTTACCGTTAGAGTCCCTTAAGCAATAGTAACATAATATTTATTTAGAATGTGAGCATTTTTTCGGAACAAGAAATGTAATTACTATGATTTATTATAATGCTCCTTCGCCTCAAGTGACTTTTCAGTCTACATAATTACTATGTGTATAACGTAGCTTTTCACAATATTGCTGTATAGATATTCTAGTCTTTTTTTAAAGAAAAAATGTTTTTAAATTAAGCATTTTAAATATGTTAACCTGTTGTTATCCGCTTCAAACTAGCTGAATAATGAACTTACGTAAAGGCAATTATATGTAGTAAGGCGTAAAAAAGCTGCAGGTTTTTTTTTCACTCGATAATGAACCGTAATATTTAAATTGCCAAGTTTACGTATAATTCGCAATTACATTATCGATTAAACACACAAATACTAAATTCTTCACTTTAAAACTTTTTATCCTTTAAACACTCAAACACTATATATCAACACATTTTTCAGAAGTTCTAATGAGCGATGAATAAACACTCTCCAAGACAAACGCCCGAGAAACTACAGCAATGAACTCGACAAAACAACTTTTCCCTCCGCAATCATTTCTAAATCACCCAACCCCCCAACTCTCATCCCATTCCGCATTCATCCAACTCCTCTCTCACCAAATAAAAAAAAAAGAAACACACAGCGCTTACATATCCGCGTTGTAAGCGCGCAAGTGAGAGACATGACAAGACAGCAGAAAACGAGTGACTCACCGTTAGTCGGACCGTCGCACTCGTCGCTCTCGCAGCTCCTGCTCGATGCGCCGTTCGTAATCACCTAAAAAAAGAAACGCCAAGATACATTCGATTATTCAACGCCGGCTGACAAGACAGTCAAGGTCTGTCCCCTCGTACATACGCGGTGTTATGATGAGAAATATGAAATTTCATTCGATTAAAGTAACGCCTGCATGTAGGGGTAAATTGTGGGAAGACAGAGGCTTTATGTATTTTCGGCGTTGTCGTGTCGGACGCTCAATTATCCTGATAATTGACGGGTAATTGGTCAGGCGGAAAGGGAAACCCGAGGCGAGTTAAGAGAGATGCTTAGTTAGCACTTTCGAGTCTTTCGTGGTCTGGGTTTGAACAGATGTTTCTTTGGCTGGTTGGGAGGAATGTGGGTGAGTGTGGGAGATGATTAGTGGTGTTGCTGGTAAATAGTTTTTTTATTGGTTTTGTGAGTAAAGGGGGGATTATAGTTGTGTAATAGATAGTTTTTATTTACTTTTTGGGTAAAGTAGCTTATAGATATTGTGGTTAATTGATCGAGTTTTGAATGGAGCGGAATAATTAAATCTTATCAAATGCATGAGTTTTTCTTTCTGCATCAAATCCTGATTAAAGACCATTTATTTGAGATTTTGCAATGTATTCAAGGATTTGTACAGAATTCATTTAAATATTGAAATATTTTAATGTAAAACATATATATTTAAACTTCCAATTTAAAAAAAAAAACTAATAACTGCAGTAAAAATAAAACCCACATCATGACTCATTACCCTATCATCATTCCCCCACCTCTCCTCAGACCTCAAAAATGAAAACCACCAAAAGTAGTCCACTCATACCCATACCCATCCACAAAGCACCAAGTCTCGCTCCGTCGCGTCTTCGAACTGGATTTTCTCACAGTTTAGCAACTCCATTAAAAAAAATAAAAATTCCCGTTCGAAAAGGCGCAGAACGCACCACGCTCGTAAAACATATTTTTTCTTCTCTCTCAGAAAAGCCGAGCTTCGCTCGAAAGTTACAAGTTCGCGGTGACTCGTCAACGATGATTTCACTCTCGCTATCGCTAAAATTTGATTCGCCTTTTCTCTTTGCGCACTGACTGGCTTTTTTTTCGGCGCCGTTTCCGAGAGCCGCGCGAACGCGGGGATTCGAAGGTTTTACGAGAGGCGCTCGCGGTTTTCCGTGGAAGATCGATTTTAAGAGCTGATCGAGCGAGGATTTTGATCGTTTTTTTTTTGGTGGTTCTGATTTGTGGTTTGTTGGGAGGAGTGGTTTTTATGAGGGCGTTGTTCGCTCGATTTAATTTTTAATGTGGATGTAGAATGAGATTTTTAAAATAAAATATAGTGGGAAGTGATTTGTAAGAATGATAAGTATTGTTATGATAAAATTACAGACTGAAAAAATATTTTTCACTTATATATTTTTGTGTACGCTGTGAGTAAAAATTATTCGAGAAATAAAGGCAGTCACTAAGTAAACTGAGGATAAGGAGCGACCGCGATATAATATTCATCAGCATATACTGCAGCTGTTGATAAGACAAAAACTAAATGTTTTTGATAAAGATTAAAATGCAGTTTTAGAATTTAATCATTCCGCTGTTTCCTACTTTTAAAAACAGTTTTACACTCCCGTATCTATATATACCAAACGATACCCATAACCATCCGTAAATACATACACAAAACAACAAAACATCTTCTCTTTTATTACTCACGTCCTTCGCCACACATACAATTCCAAGCCACTAAAATTACCCTCCCCACTCGCAAAATTACCAAAAAATAAATACACTCAATTACAACCAACATAAAAAATTACGAGCCTCACGCGTATATATTTACAAGTCGGTAACTCGCGTTTTACTCGAAACGAAATGCAAAGCCGAGAGGTTGCATCGATTGCGAAAGACGAGCTGCGGGCTCATAACTCGCAGAAGGCGATATTGGAAGTTTTCGAGCGTAATCGCAGAGACGAGACGAGAAAACGGAGATAAAGAGAGAAACAGCGGCCAAGTGCCTTTTTATGGCTCCCGCTCGTCGTGCGTCTTTGACGACTTTCGTTTTTCGACGCTCTTTCAATGCCCGTGTTTTGCTTTTCTGCTGAGCGTTCGGTTTGTACTTTCGAAAGTTGGTATGCGTGTTTTGAGTTTGGTGATGAGCACGTTTTTTTTATTTTTTAGAGATGAGAGATTTTAGCGGAATGAATTTTTTTTCGGTCTGGAATGTGTTTTTGTTATTCTGGATTAATCAGAGAAAATTGAATTCTGGAAGCAATATTTTGATTAAAAATACCGAACCAACTTAGTCGCTAAACTGCACCAAAGTCACACTGCCAATATAAATAAAAAATTTTGATTAAAAAAAGATACAACACCAAAATCCACCCAATTACGTCCCATTTAATCCACCACTCATCACCCATACACACACCGCACACTAAATGTTATCACGACAAGCGATGTACGGCCGCGCATACCATTTGTTATGCGCGCGGAAACGGCACGAGCTTTACAGTTATGCCCTGCTTTTTTCGCGCTGGCCCCGGCTGTATTACGTCTACGTGCTAATGCGCAACTCCACCGCTGCATTAATTACCAACTTTCTTTATTTATGCTTCAAGAGTCGATTTCAAGCCCGCGTTTATCTCCTCGTTTCGGCTTTTGTTTTTTTACTTCGGAGGTATGCATAAGGCGAACGAGCGCGCGCCTTGACTAGCTATGCAAATTATATAGGCGCGCGCTTTTTTGCATTCCGAAGAGGGTTGCGTGGATATACCGTTTGTCTCTGCGTGCTCGTTTTAAACTTTGTTGCTGCGCTTGATTTCGAGATTGACGAGCGGATATGTATGTCAATGTATAAGAGAATGCTTTGATCTTGGGATTAATTAAACAAAGGTTGTAGGAGGTGAGATGGAGAAGAGTAAGAAATAGTTCGAGTTGAAATGCAGTGTTTTCTATTTTTAGTTTGGTTCGACTGTTTTGTAAGAATTAGAATTCCGATCGGATTGGTTAAAAGTGAGCTGTGTTTGAAATAGGGATGCATTATGCATTCGCCGGATACTTAGAAATGAATAAATTCATTATATGCATCGCACGGGCGTTCGTTAACTTTTTTCTCGTTATCTCATTGAGCAGACTGGATATAAGCAACTTTTCGCGTAAGCAAGAATAAAAGCTATTGTTTAATAAATATACGATTCTTGCGCGGCGAATCAAGTATACAATTCATACCGCAGCTCTCACTAATAAAACCTAAAATATACGCGAGAAAAAATCCCCGAACAAAAAAAATTACGATCGAAAACAACTTTCCCAGCGTTAAAAAAGAATCCTACATCACCCCCATTGTTCCCCCGGAATCTGCACCAATTAGCTCAACACAATAATCGCAGCCGCGTTAAATCATCGAACTCCCAGCGAAAAAAAAAAAAAAATTAAATAACCGCGAGCGGCACCCACGCTGCGAAAGCCAGCGTTAGGAGAAGCAAAATAAGAGCGAATAAATAAACGTCTGGCGTCTGTCGGAGCGCGGCTATATTTACGAACGTCGAAGGGGTTACGCGAGCGTGATTTTCGGAGCGCGATGTGTATCTCGGCCGGAAGGAAGCTCGCGCGCTGTATTTTCATAGCGCGGATATGTAATAATGGAGACAGTGTGTGTTTTGTGAGGTTGACGAATTTTGTTGGCTGAGGAGTGTGTGATTGAGCTGCGCTCGGTGAAATTTGAAAGTGAGAGTTTCGCTGGAGATGCTTGGAGCTGACGTGGAAAGATTGATGTGGACGGCGTTTTGTGTTTCGATCAGAAGTTGATTGTTTAATCAGAGCTGGTATTTATGATTGATCGGAGGGGGAGAGGGTTTGGGTTGTCGGCTGGGTCGAGGTGATAGTCATTGTTTTAGGTTGAGCTTCTGGAGGGAGTTTGGTAACGGATTAAGTTGTGAATGATTGTACGATTTGTGAATGGATTGATAAATGTAGATGGTACTGATTTTAAAAGTATTATCTTGTCATCAAATTATTTGAATTAAAATTTTAGAAACATAATGTATCTATCCCAATAATTTCAACCTTTGTTTTCTGTATTCATTTTAAAAATTGCGCTGCATTCCCAGCCACTGAATTAAATATAACCCACACATACAATAAAAAATACACGCGTTTAATTCATCTCACGCATTCCTACACATAAACAAAACTCATATCGTCCACACAAACACATACCCACGAAAACCCTATCCCCAAACACACGCACCATATACAAGCGCACCATAAATCGCAGCTTATTCTCGTCCGAAGCACAAAGCTAGAAACCATCCCACCAAAGCCCTCCTTTCATCAAGCTCCTCCAACCCATCCAAGCCCCAGCGACCAAACACACATTCACACAAACAACCTCGGCCATCTCAATATACCCAACATATCCCTTATAACCCAAACCGTCCTCTCAGTCCCAGAACTAAACTCCTCTTTCGTCAGCCTCGATTATACGCACGCGTCTAAACTATTTATCGGGGGGACGTCGCCGCCAGGGAGAGAGAGCAAAAGCCGTACGCTACATATAAACTGCAGAGCCGAAGGGGGGAAAGAGAAAGATCAACGTGACCGTGAAATCAAGAGGCGCGCTTGGCATATGCGGACGCTCGCTCTCTCGCGATTCTTACGTAAACGAGTTTTTCTCCTTTTTGGGACGGTTCAGGAAGCGAGGAATTTTTCAATTAAGAGATGCGCGAGTGAGCTTTTTTTTATGTTTGAGTGATGCTAGGCTTGGATGCAATTACGGAAATTGTTCGTGTGTGTGGATACAAGTATGGTTTTGGAGCTCGTTTTGGGAAGAGAGAGCTGGGTTCGCTGGAGATTCGCGGTTATTTTTAGAGCTGGCTGAATGAATTGGCGAGCGGGATAGTGTTTGTCTAGGCGTGTGTTGGGCAGCGGATTGAGATTTTCAAGCTGCGCGGAGGCGAAGATTGCGTATGAAAAATTTTTTTAAGAACGATGTTTTTTATACGGAGTCATTGTGAGGCTTGATTTTTAAACGGGAGTAAAAAGTGTAAGGGTTTTATGTTTTTAAACTTTACAGTTTTTTCTGACTGCATAAAATTGGAAGTCTTCCGCGGTATCTAAACGACTACCTGCATAAATTGCCTCCGACGATCAACGACCGCTCGGGTATCAAAAGATAAAACTTCAGCATTTCTACTATTTTCCAAACTGGCTTCTTATAACTTTCGAGAAAATTTCCATAAATTTTCATGTCTTGTGCCGCTGCGCTCAAGTACCCGGGGCAGAAAATTGTCTCGTAAAACAAAGAATCGCACGTTTTTATTTGCCCCGCTCGGCTTTTGATGTTTGCATTATTCGCATAAATTACCGGGTCATTACCTGCACTGCTGGAACAAAAAATTTGATATTTCAAGGTTTTCTAGATGCTGGATTTTGCCGGCAATTTAACCCGACTACGGTTTGATTGCGGCTATGAAGTGAAAACGGGCCTCGATGGAAATTTAACAATATGAAGATTATGATTGCCGCGATTTTTATTGCCAACCACCCGTAAAATTGTCCATTCTTTCTTGCTTCTGTATTAACGAATAATAAATTTCTAAAAACATCTTTTTCTTTTACTGAAAAACTTAAATTACTCATATGCCTTCGATGCTCCCGTTATTTTTTAACATTCAAACTCTATAAAAACCCCATAACTTTTCTTTACAGCACCTAAACCCACTATCGCAAAAAAACCTCCTATTCAATAACCCAACGCCCTCATTAAACCAACATCGCTCAGCTCTACGCCAACCATAAAAATTCCGGGCCTTTTTTTCCCTCACATATCCCACAAACGTTCCACCTGCCGATTATTATTTTCCTTCTCTCGTCCGCGGCAACAATGGACTTTCAATTTTACAAGCCGCATGCCGCTTATTTCATAACATAATGCGCGCGCGGAACTATTAAGCGACATTTTTAAAAAGCCCGCGCTTGCGTAAGCGTGCATGCACCTTTTCGAATATATATCCGCGAGGCGCAATTCAAACAAACGATAAAACTCGTTTTTCCGCGAAACGCTCGCAGCTGAATTTTGCCACGTTTTAATTGCGGCTTTTTTTAGTTGTGTGCGAGGATGTAAGGCGAGTGCGGTTAAGTGCGCGAGTGGCTATTTGGCGTCGATTTTTTTAATGGGTGGATTTACGCGCTGAGATCCCGGGTTTTTAGTTGGGGGTTTAAGGTAAGTGTGTGTTTAAATGGTTATTTTTATGGAGTTATTTTAGTGTAATTAATTGATTTATTTTTATTGGCGGATGTGTATGGCTGCAATAAATTGGTTAAGTAATAGATATAGCTGTTATGAAGCGAGTGTGCTTTAATAAAACAAAATGAAACTTGTGAAGAAAGTTACGTTTCTATTTATTGAATGACTCACTGAGACTTAGAATTTTATCGACCTCAATTACTGAAAGAAATTTTGAATACTCAAAATACAATGTTGCACTGAAATAATCAACTAAACATACTTTAAAAACATTTTTTCTTTTTTTCACTTTCATTAAAATAATTTCAAGTCTTTGTGTTATTGCATCGGGTAAGTATTTATGGTATTGTTTGCACGTCAGTGAATTTCAAAAATATGCAAAGTCAGGATTTCGGACTATTGTGTGTACTAACAATGACTGACTGCAATAACATAACAGCCTGTATTACGTAAATGTGGGAATTCCCAGAGCAGTTATTCTTAGCAAAGTTTCATTTATAAATCAATCACGAATTTTGAAATTATTTTAATATTCAGTATGAATTTTAACATGAAATTGATCAAATTCTGCGCTAAGATCGAGATTTACATATGGCAAATATTATGAACTCTGATTGACCTGAATTCAACGATGCACGCTTGCAATTCTTCGGCAAACAAACTAAAATCCAGGTTACAGATAAGGTAATCTAAAATTTCGATCGTCGACTGCATGTTCGTTTAGTTTACTTGCAAGGAAATTATTTTATATACTATTTTAGAACTTTCTTTAAAAAGTCTATGCACAAAGAGAAATAATGTAATAAAAATTACTGTATTCAGTACAGCGAACCTACTTATATTTTTATCGACAAATGATAGTAAGCTAGATAAATATTTCACTGTGTGTAATATTTTCAGTGTTAACTATTTTAATATAATTATTTTAAATAATCGCAGTAATTAATTATTAAAACAACTAATTAATAATTTACGTATAATTATAATATATTCAATAATATAATTGGAAATTATTAACAATAAAAATTCTTCTACTGTGCCAATAAACAATGAAAGAATTTGAAACATTTTTTCTAAAGAAATAAATGATTAGTACTAAATGAGTAACTGGATACATATCGCTTCGTACTTCTTGAAAAAATACAAAAAAACAACACAAGCATTTTCAGTTACCGATATAATTCCATCGAATCGAACCACTCACTCACCCAGCAAACAAAGAGCAATCCCACCTCTCAGAAACCGTCAATTTACCCAAACCCTCCCCACAATCAATCACTCCCATCCAAACCCATCTCTCCCCATTAGCATCCCTCTCCCTCCTTATCCCAACAAATCACATCCGCTCCGTACCTTCAGCATTCCTCACTCCACCGCTACCGATCTTCCTCTCACCTCTCGCACAGTTCTCCAAAATCCTCAGCCAAAAACTCGTCACTCTCCGCAGCTCCTCTATATACCTCACTCGCGGAATCAATATATCGGTGGAACCAGGTCAGCCTCGCCGTCGGCCCTGAGAGAGAGAGAGCTGCAGGGCGGCGCGGTTGCACCGGACTATGCCCGGGCGCGCGCGAGTGTATAAGTACACAGCCGCGAGAGAGACTCTATATACGTGACGCGATGACGACGAGGAGGAGAGCTGCGCGCGCTCGTGCGACGGAATAAAGTGAGTAGAGGGGAAACCGGCCGCGCAGCAGCTGGGGCTGACCTGTACGCGTGTGCATAACGGGTGCCCCCTCCGTCGGCTGTGTGCGCGGCTCGCTCTGACCGCCTTTTAATCGGCCCGGTTATATGCGCGCGTTGGGAGAGAGAGAGACGAGGATGGTTGTAGGCGCCTTTTTGTGGGTTCTGGGTAAGCGAGCAGACGCGCGCTGGGTCTATTGCGCGCGGTGGCCGGTTTTGGAGGTGCTAGCGGGATGGGTGTATATATAGGTGCGTTTTTGTGGGAGGGAGGTGGTTGGTGGGTCACGATCGGTTGTTGCTGTCTCTTGGTGTGTGATTTTGTTGAGAACGTGGAGTGATGGGAGGTTGTGGCTTGGAGGTGGTGTACGTTTGTAATCTGAGATCGGTATGATCGTTTGGAGATTGTCAATTTGTTGTGTGTATAGGAGTTGCCGTTTGGGCGAGTTTTATTAAATGGATAAGCTAGTTTTGTAATGGCACTTGTTATTTTGTGATTAAATAATGTGTTTTGATGTTTACCTCTAAAGTTTTAACGATTTATTAAACTATATTACTGTACGTGCTGTTAGGCTGAAGAGGACCAGCTGTGTTTTCTTACCTGAAACAAAACAAAAATATAATATGTTAATAAAATTAATTAAAGAATCTTTATAACGTAAAAAATCTGACTTTATAAGCTCTTATTCTACAATAAGACACTCGCTCGTACTGAAAGTGTATTGATATCAGTACTGCAACCATCACATCCTCAAAGGATGATTCATACATTCTTCCATTACAAATTCAACGATCACTCTTTCAGCGCTCCTAAACACAATTTGCATTCGAGCCACCTAAAGCAACTCGCCAAGTAAACCACGATAAGAAGCACACATCCAGCAAGCTAAAATCCTCGGATAAGGCACGCTCAAGGATAACCCCAGCACACTTTATACAATAATAGAACGATCGCTCCACATCGTCTCACCTACATCCATGACGACACTCAATACCCCGAGAAAAAAAGGCGCAACAGCTCTCATTAAGAGCCGTTTAAATAGCTCCCCAATTAAAGCCCGCAAAAACGCAGATCCCCAAGACAATACCTCTCCACATTAGCCAACAAAAGAAACAATGCAAAGAGCGCGCGTATATATGACATTGAGAAAAAGCTAGAAAGCCGTAAAGAGCTGAGCAGCGATCGCGCTGTAATCGTTACGCAAAGAGGCGCCGATTACATCAACCGAGCGTCGATCGTAATTCCAGCAACGCTCGCCACTTGTATTCCTATATGTGTATCAGAAGACGAGCGTACGTGTATATGCAGCTCGGCCAAGAGGGCCGCATTGTGCGAAGTATATACGTGCACGCGGGGAGCGATTAAAATTGCCGCGCACGCGTTACCCAGAGCAGCGCTGCTGCGTCACATCCTCAGCTATAGCTCGAGAGGCAGCTCTTTTTTGTCTTCGGCTATTCGCACGTGTGAATTCTTGGAGCGGTTTTTTTCTGTTTTCTTGAGAGTTGCTTTTGTTGTTTCTTTTTTGTTTTTTAAGGTGAGAGGAGGGTGTTTAGCGGAGGATGGTTGGCCTGGTTTTAGCGGAGTTTTTGAAATGTATGGTGGAGGAGGTAATTGGGTATTGTGGGGGTAATTATTGCTGGGTGGAGAAACTTTTAATTGAATGTGGGATTCTGATAGCGGAGTGCGATTTTTCGAGGTATGCTGGCTTTGATGGATGGAGTTTTGCGTTTGGATAGTTTGTTTTGAGTGAGCTGTTTTTAATAACAAAGTGAAACTCATTCCGATTTTTAATCTGCGCGAGATATTTGTGTATAATTATCTAGAGGATGAGGCCGACTAGTAATTGGGTCGGTTTCAATTATCGTGAAATCCACGACTTTGTAAACAGAACAACAAAATTCTGACACAATTCATCCTGCAAACATCAATTCGCACACCTCAAAATTCAATAATTACCATCCCTAACCCAGCTGTCCCCCAATTCATCTCTCGACTCCACAAAATTATCATTTCCACTCCCCTCCCCCTCAGCACTCGACAAAACGAAACCCTCAGAAAAAAGCCACACGCAGCCACTCACGCGCATCAGCGCGCTCTCAGCAGCCGCAGCTCTCGAAGCCGTCTCGAACATTAAAAAAAAAAAGAGCAAAGAGGAAAAAAAAATATAGACTCTGCTTCTTTTTTCTCTGCTTCTCTCCTCGTGGTGCAGGAAACGCGCGGCTCATAAATCAGCGCGCGCTGCGCTGCTTCTCCTCTCTCGGAGGCTGCGGCTCGTCTGCTTGAAAACTGAGCCCGCGCATAACATTCGAGCAATCGACACCGACGACATGTGTACGTGTGTGTGTGTATGTGAGAGCTCGAGAGGCTGCGACAGAGGTTGAATAGGGAGGGATGGATGGCGAATGCTGGATGTGTTGAGAATGCGCATATGGGGATGGGGGAGGGCTGGTATGGGATTGGTTTTTTTCCGCTTTCGGTTTATGTGGGTGAGTGTTCTCTGGGTTTTGCGGGAGGACGTAAATATTGGAATGTGAGGGTTTGGGTTGGTTTATTGATGTTTTAGTTTTCCTTTTTGTTTCATAGTATGTACAAGTTTTGAAATATTTTTTTTGACTAACCATAAGTTTTAGTGATTGTGGTTAGTGCACGTGCATCGTTATTTAAAATATCTTTGAGAGTTGTTATGTCTTTCATCTCATGAATTCGCTAACAATAATGCAGCAAATCAAATTTTAAGAATACAACGAACGGAACTATTTAATTCTAATTCGAGATTAGTATACACAATTTATTATATAAATAAATTATTAAAATATCAGTTACGGAATAAATTCATCACGTTTAAGCCATATTCAAAACTTTTTTTGCTACAGCGAATATCACTGGTTTATTGTTAAAATATACAGGTCAGTTCAGCTATTTTTTTGTGGATGTTATTTTATATCATTGAATGTCTTACCATCATAAAACTTTATTCCATATAACCATTAATACATCTCAATTTCTAACATTCCCGTCCATCCATTCCGACCAACCAGCAATAATCAAATTCCAAAAAAAAACCTCATGAATAACCGCATCTCTCCGCGCACGAATACCGCTCAAAAACACCAAGCAATCCTCAATCCTAACACAAAAACAATCTCTTTTCCCTCCTCATAATTAAAACCGATCACCAACTCTTCCCGTCACTCCATCCTATCGAATCCAGCGATCAAACCTCCTCGCTCATCGATAAAACTTTCGACTTTTCCAGCTCGAAAAATCGCTCGGCATCGCTTCTTGTGCTGCATACACATCGCGCAGGTGCCTATATGCACCCGAGAGAACCAGAGCCGCCGAAGACTTTCACTCGCTCGTAATCTGCCGATCTGACTTAATAGAGGCTACACGTATACCTACACGTCCCGGCCGTTCTACAGCCGCCGTGGTTGGATGTTATTTCATTTTTGCCGCGGCCAGCCAACCATTTCCTCGATTATCAGGCCATTATTCGCAATTGCTTTTAATTTTGCGAAGAGCCTGGGGATTTTCGATTCGGTAGATGGGAAATCTTTCGAAATCATGTGTGTTGGGGAGTTTTGAAATGGCGTGTTTTTTTCTTTACGCGCTGGAGGATGTGAGAGGTTTTTTTCTTTTTAATGGGTGTTGCTTGTTGTAGGTGGAGGAATTTTGATTGAATTGTTTCTTAATGGTGGAATTTGAGAGATTTGAGAGAGAAGCTTTTCTGTAGTTTATATCTAAGTCAGTTGAAAAAGTTTTAGTTTACTTTTTACTTTGGAGTACCGCAGTGTTTCTCAACATTTAGATAAGACGTTTGCATAATGCCGTTGTTATCTACAGCACTTTAAAACTATTTCGTAACAATTCGTTACTTTGTTGTGTAGTAATGTTTAACTACTCTGTAGTATTTATCTCAATCTCTAGAGATTGAAAACCGATGCTGATGCCAAAAGTACGTCTACTTAAATGCAAACTATTGTTTTCACAACTAATAATTATAAATTTAAATATATGTTATTAACACCAACTTACTACCCATAATTGGAAATATATCATATAACATTAAAAATCAATAAACATATTCACCCGACTTTTAATCACACTCAAAAAAAAACCAACCCCAAAAACATCTCCACGCAACATCCAATTACAAGCCAACCCTCAAACGCCAAGAAAAAAAAAACCCACACTCCAGCAGCCGCCTCTCATCCACTCAATCAAAACCTTCTCCGCGCTCAACCCGCTCTCCAGCCTAAGGAAAAGTCTCCGGCGCGATAAAATTCATTTCCACGAGAGACGCAGCAGAAGCACCTCTCGCCTGCGGAAAAGAGATCTTTTTCGACGACACGCGTCTCTCGGGGCTTTCTACCGATCGACAAACACTCCCGAGCGCAAATTGCTTCCTTTTGTCGTTCTCGCCGCGCATGAGTCACGGATCTTGACTGAGCGTAAAGACAGCCGCGACGCAGAAGAGATGAAAGCTGGGAGGCTGCGTCTTGGTGTGACAATGGTGATCGTCTTTTTTTGGGGGGGTTCGGGATGGGGTTGGGTGTGATGGATGAGGTGATTTGGCGAGGTTGGATTTTTGGGGTGTTATTTATGAGGTGTGGGGATTAGTTAGTCGGGGAATTGGATTCTTAGAGTGATTTTATGCGTACGTTTATGGCTCTTTATAAGGAATCTTAAAAAATGAATAATTTAACATATTAATTTTCTTTGATGCTTTAAGTGCCCCTACTATTAATTCATACCGATGTCATTTGATTTAACAAATTGCCAAACCCATAATTAATCTCAGATTTCGCTCGCTATCCATACACGTAGACCAGCCTCCATCAGAGACCTAATATCCAAAGCTTTTTTTCCGCGATAAAGCGTAAATTAACGTTCACGGGCGCGATTAATTTAATTCCTTTGCAAATTGAAAGCGTCAGAACTGAAAATCTCAAAGATTTATGTGGGTTATCAGGCGCCAAAGCGAGAAACTCGAGCGTCACTCGGAGCGCGCGCGGCCAATTTATTCCTGACGTCTATGACACTCCGATGCACTTTTCGAGATAAACTGGATTCCCGAACTGGAAGTTTCTCTCTCCTCGACACTGACACGATTCCGTTACATACATAATTCCGTTTCGATTTAATTGTGCCCACAATAAAAGCGATTTCCCCGTAATAAAATCAAAAAGCTTTATCGCACATCTCTCGCACCTGCAGATAGATCAGTGAGCTTGTACGTAAAGCCACGATTTCCTCAAACGACTCAATCGAACGCCGAAAAAAGAGAAGCCGGAAAAGCCAGCTTACAAAGCAGCCGAGAAACACAAGCGTCCGGTAATATAGCGCGAAAAAGCGGGGACTTTCTAAAAGCAGCCTAACGAGCCGCGGCGAGTGTTTCCGCGTAAGCGCGCTTGAAAATCCTCGAATTAATCACGGCGCGGCGAGCAAAGGAGGCCTTCGATTGTGCTGAGGAATAGAAAAGCCGTTCAAGTACGCGGCCTCGGGCGACTTTTAAAAATAAAAATCTAAGTGCTTTGGATGCTGTGACCTTTGAGTGTTAATTGATTGGGTGTAGATGCAGGTGGAGGCTGGGTTGCTGATAGTGAGGGAAAATGTTATCGGAGGTTGGTGTATGGCTCATTAGCGGATTGCTGGAGCGAGGAGAATTTATTGGAGATTGATGCGGAGGGATGTGAGGTGGTGAGCTTGATAAGCGGAGTGGGGGATTATTGATGGAATGGTGGTTTATAAGGCAAGGTTTTTTGAAAGTGATAGTTTTACGAGACGATTTTTGGAGAATTGTGTGAATTTACTCAATGTTTGATATATTATTGATTTGATTTGTCATTGTAAATTCTGCTTATTCTATTGTGTAACTTATAATTTAATTTAAAAAATAAGTTTTGCTTTATTATGTAGTGTAAAACAATGAAAAAATTTTCATTATCTAATTGAATACAGTTGATTCCTTTATATTTTATCTCACCCAACAAACACATTAATAAAAAATCATCCTAACACAAAAATCTCAACAAACTTCCTTCAACAACTCCCATCAAAACTCATTCACCAAATCAAAACCAATCCAGTTATCCACTTCCAGCCAGCAAAAACCATTCCAAACCCAGCTCCACCACAACACAACTCTCCGCTTCCTCAACGCATCTCTTCCTCTCTCCGCACGCGAGCCAGCTCGTCGCTTCTACAGTCACCGAACTCTCGTTCCCCAGGCTGCGCTCACGCGTGGTTGAACCGAAAAAAAAGCTATATCGTTGATTTTCGCGGACTGCCGGCTTAATTGAGCGAGCCGCTCGGTGCTCTTTTCTCTCCCGAGAAAGTATACATACGCGCGTAAATCGAGTCGATTTAAGCATAGACCGAATTAGGAAAAGCGCGAGCGGTTGAGGTGTATATTTAGATGCTGGAGGTTTATGCGAGAGCGGCTGAAATCGGGTGTACGCTCGGTTAATGAAGAGAGTAATTAGCATGGGGAGGCCGCGGAGGAGGAAAAGAAAAGGAGTGGGGAGGTATTTGATTTATATATAGAGTTGTGTTTATGTGGAGGAGTGCGGGTACATGGAGATTGCTTGGCTGCTGGGGGGATTCGAATTGGTGGAAATACAGTTTTTTTTATTTATGGTGGCGTTTTGGAGCGGTGTTTTTGAGATTTTGGTGAATGGGTATAGATGCATTGGAAAACTTGAAATTAATATCTATTTTGAACAGGTTTTTTGAAATTAACTCGTCTTGGTACATTAATAAACGAGAACCAAAAGATATTTTGAATAACGTGGCTTAGAATCTAGTAACAAGTCAGAATTTATCCTGTATATTTATTTCAAGCTCTCCAGCATTACAGGGTAAACATCAATATTAATGAGTGGAAATAAATAGATACGTTACTTGTGACCCGTCTGAATAAATAAATCACATTGTTGCCGATGAAAAATCTCGTGGTTTATTTCTTTACGTGTCGAGAATTAGAATAATACCGCTAACAAGTTGTGAAAGTTGTTTCTGAGGCAACGTAATACATAATTCAACCTGTACTCACTCGATTAAATGATTACATACAGATCCAGCTTTATTATCATAATCCCTTGAAAAGACATAACTGTCCCCTGATTTAAAAATACGTTTAAATTGGAAGCGCAATAAAGACAGGATAGTATAAATACAGTACACAAGCAAGGGCTAGGCATACCTTCAGAAAATTCAATAAAATATTAGTCATAAAACGAAATTTTCGACAGGCCATTTCGGAATAAATTCCCCTACACCAAGACCCATTAGCCTCTCGCACACCACGAGTCCCACCACAAATCCAGAAAATAATTACACGCATAAACAACACTGCAAAAACGCAAACTCCCCGCATTCCTCCGAGAAACCTCGTTAAAAAAACATTCCCAACCTTCATAAATCCAGCCTAATAAAACCCGCGTAGCCGGCCGTTAATTTCCACCTGGAAGCCCCCGTCTACACAAATCCTAAACCTCTCCTAGCGAATCTGCCGGCTCAGTATCCTTTTTTTTTCTCCCCGCCGGCTGCAAAACTGCAACGCGCGTATTACACGCGGGGCTGAGCTCTCTCGCAGAAGCTGGCGTAATGCCGGCGAAATTCGCAGCTCCGGAGGCGTAAGGCGAAATTCGCGTAATGAATCGGCGTAGTAGCTGGCGGCTGCAGCGCGCCGCTTTTATTGCGTTATCAAGAGCGGAGGTAGACGGCGGGAAAACGAAATCCTGGTAAGCGGGATGCGGCTTCCTGCCTAGACGTCTGGAAGGAGCTGGGAGTTTGCGGATGTCTGATCGATTTGCGTAGGGATGCTGGGTGATGTTTTCTTTTTGGTTGGTTGAGTTTGCGTGGTGGTTTTTTTTTTGAGGATGTGCTTGGTTGGTGGGGTTTGGAGTGTTTAAGTTATGGGATATATCGGGGTTGGAGCTGGAGGTTTGTTGCTTGACACGTTTAAGAGGTAGTAAACAAACGGGAGTGCGTATTTTGTGAGTTTAGTGGCCTGGCTTCCTGGAAGCTGTATAGCAGCGATTGTCAAATAATTCAAAGTTATATAGTTTATGATCCTGGGTTCCTGTTATCAAGTGTAGTTGCGTTATCACTTCCTAAAAATTATATTAAATTAAAAAATTTATTTAAATGTCTATTTGTAAAATAAAATATCTAATTTTTGCTCTTTTTAATGAGAGTAAAACTTTCTTGAAAGCTCCGTGTACTATAAGTATTGATGAAACGTAGGTAATGATGACAACGTCAGAAACTTTCATCATAGTGCAGAATAATTTTCGCTCCCCTTGTAAGTAGATTATGTTTTACAAAAGAAAATGAAAGTAGATGTAATAAGTTTTAATTTGATACGTGCCGGATTTCTAATTTCAAATGATTCCTGGCTTGCTTTCGTTTTCTCCTTGAGACCAGGCTTTAGAATAAAAATAAATGCTTTTTTAAAAATGGCTTTTAATTGAAGAAGCGCAGGGGGGAAGATGGCATTTCTTAATTCCGAGAAACTAAAATGACATTTTTCTACGCGCCGACTGTAATGCGACACTCGAGCTCGCGAGCTGCATTTCAAGTCCAAACTTTAATTGTTCCTGGCGTATTCTCACGGTGCAATATAACGTATATCTTTTGTATTTACTACCTCGAAAATCATAGTCCATAAAACTGTCTGTGCATACCGTTTCACGTTTTGGCATCAGAAATACGTTAAGTGCACCAAATCTTTCTTAAACTCCACTTTCACATAAACGTAAACCTATCAAAACCCAACCCTCCGTCATCCCAATCCAATCATCATCGCGAAAAACCCAGCATCAAAACCCCCCCAATCCCAAAAACACAGTAGATCCATTCACCATCCTCCCAGCGCTCTTGATCCACTCCAGCCTCTCGCAATCGCACGAGACACAACAGCAGCTCGCGCGCGGCGTACTTGAAAGTCAAGGACAAGGGGGAAGTCGCGCGCTCGTCTCTGCGTAATTAGGCTTTTTACCGTCTCCCAGCCGCGCGCCGCGCAGATACATTGCACAACCATCCGCAAGCGCTTTTCCTTCGACATGCGCAGGAATATGTATATAAGGAGCTTTACGCGTGAACTGTATATCCTAACGTTTACCCGTAACTACTTGAAAAATCGCCCAGGTTCCGTTTGACAAATTGGCCGGGATTATAAAAGGTATTAGGATGAACGGGCTTTAGAGCGGACAGTTGGGTATGTATAGGCGAGGGGTAATTATTATTGTTTTGAAAAGGAGGTAGCGCTTTTGTGGATGGATAAAATATCGTTTGGCAGCGCGCGGAGATTAACGTTGAGTAATAACGCTGATTTGCTTTCTTAGGCTGTGCGGCTGGATAAATATGCCGGGGTTTAATGCGAGGCTTGACGGCTGAATGAGATCTTAAGCGGCGGGTAGTGATTTGTTTACGCGACAGGTTTATTTGCATGGTTAGAAGCTTGCCGACTTTTTTCAGCTGTTTAATAGTTGTCTGTTTAAACAATTTTAC
Organism: Eupelmus urozonus; assembly: GCA_900480035.1. Lineage (NCBI taxonomy): Eukaryota > Metazoa > Arthropoda > Insecta > Hymenoptera > Eupelmidae > Eupelmus > Eupelmus urozonus. Next base: position 45,709 of record UELX01000372.1, on the reverse strand, counting down.
CTGCCGGTGAATTAGATCGGGCTGTGATTTTCTGGAGATTATAGGTTTCGCTTTTTGCCGGCGCAGTAATACGTTTGGCTGACACGTAAATGCGATGTGATTAGGAGAAAACGAAAAGTCACGTATTAGAATTAGGAGCGATGTACACTCGCTCAAAACATACTCGTATCTAAACACGTATCATCTAAAGTATAATCTTTCCTCAATTAAAAACTATAACGAAATCATAAAGAAGAAGAAAACACCATCCATCCAACTCCCTCAGCACAAAGAACCACACATCCTCACCTCCTCCCAAACATGTCACTATACACCTTCCTTGAAAAAAAAGCATCCACTCGTACACATACACTCACCAGCTTACGTACAAACGTGTATACAAACGTAGACTCGAAACGCCGGCTAGCTGCAGGCACTAATTAGAAGCGCAAGACCGGCCGTAATTTAGCGTGCGCGAAAAGAGCGCGTATACAGTTGCGCGCGCTTGCGCTCGCGGAGAGCCGGCTCATTCACGGTTCACACGCTCCGCACAATGAATTATGCGAGTAGGAATTGCAGCCCGCTGCGCGTTTCCATATGCTCTCCTCTTTTCTGGATAGAAGAGCTGCACTGGGTTATTGGTGGGGAGAAGGTTTTTTTTTTTAAGTGTGGCTGGTATCGCTGGAGGTGGATCTCGAGGTTTGCTCTTTGATAAGGCGAGGAGTGGGTGCGTTTTGTTTGGGTGTTTGGTATCTTTGAGGTTAATGGTTTTATTACAGTAAAGTAGTCGTTGGTTTAAGGATTGGGTTGAGTACCTTTTTAAAAGCTTGTGCGTTGTTAAAGTTTAAAAAAATGGGATGGATATAGGTAATTTTTTATGGATCTAATCGGAAGTGCGAGCAAACTCGTATATATCCAGCATCGCTGCTATCTTTACTGCGCAGGTCTGGATACAGTTGACGTAACACTTCGCAAGAGCTTCGCGAGCTTTTTTCTCTCCTCTCGAAACAAGGTCACGTCCCAAATTCTGGAGTTGATCTTTCGCGTTTGCCGGGGGATTAAACGGATGAAATTTTGCGAGCCGAATAAGTCAGGCGTGCTTTGCACTCGTTAGCGAGAATAATTGAAAGCGAAATGTTGCTAACAACAAATGTTTTTTTTTTCTACGCCGCATTATGGAAATTGATTTTACAGTTTATTTTTATGGCGAAAAAAGCTGTTTGGCGTAATTAAATTAGCACCGAGGAGTTGTAAGGTTATCGCTCTCTTAACGCCTTATGAGTTTACACCGGCAATTTTTTAAGAGTGTATCTATACGCGATCGTAATCAAAGTCGGAAAGTAAATACCGCGTGGAATCAGCGATTTTTCTTCAGGCTGTTTAAACGAAATCTAATCGTTTTCAGAAAATTATCTTTGAGTCAGCGTAGGCTTTGTAAACCATCCCGGCTTTGATAAGCAATCAATGAGGAGCTGTCTCAGAAATGAATGGCAATCATTGATCGGTTCCTATATAATTGATTTTAATGAATCTCAATAGTACTCGGGCCCATTCATCTATTTATAAAGCAAGATTAAGCTTCATGGAGACGTAAAATTTTACATTCATCGTTACGATGATGTCACTCGGAAAGCCCTTGAAAGCGGCTCGCTACCCTCCCATAATCGTAAAGACCAGACCAACGGGGAAAACCTTCCTATTAGACTTATAGTAAAGTCCCTGAATCATTAGTCCTAGATTAAAATCTTTTAATGAAATAGAAGGATCAACCGCGCAAAAGTATAAAATCAACTCTCTCACAAATCCTCACCAGCGTGAAAAATCCCCTGCTTAAAGCAACACTCCGACCGTCTCGACACTCGAATATTAACCCTCCATCCACTTCTACAAATACACCCCCATCGCAATCACAAAAGGTCCAAGTCGCGCTCTATCAATAATCCGACTCTCTCTCTCTCTTTTTCACGGTCCTCGAGCCAAGGGCTTTAATTGCCAAGCTCGTGCTGGAGAGGAAGACGAAGCCGGGACTCTGAGTGTCTGGATTTCACATTGGCGTTCCGAGGAAAAATTCGCGGCATTCTTGAGACGGTTTGTGCGGAGGTCTCGCAGAGCGGCTCCCTTCCAGTGCGTTGAACTTGATTGTGAGAGGTGGGGATCTAGTTGCGTCTGATGCTATCGCGGAAAATTGTATCTATATGGCGGGGGGAGTTTATTACGAGCTTTTTATGGCAGAGGGGATTTTGTTTGTTGTTTAGGGGTTTGATGCTTTGGTTTATTGTTTCTTTTGGATTTGGAAATTGTGGGGTTTCTTGGAATGAACGTTTATTAGTCGAGATTTCTGTAGTTTGGTTGGAATTTAAAAGGAAAAACAGCGATTATGAATCATTTGCCTTATTACGATAGAAAAGTATCTGCTCGAGGAAAATAACTGGTTCTTAAAATGCCAGATGTCTTATTTCTTTTATAACAGTCGTGGAATGAAACATGTTAAACAGGTTTAACGCGATCGTCGTACGTGCAACAAAGAAGCTGGCGAGTTTTTTAAATTAATAAAGAGGAAAAAATCACGAATGTTGCTAAATCCGCCTATATTTATAGAATGAAAATGAGTGAAAAAGTTTTTTGGTTTATAAATAATTTTGTTTTCCGTGACGCACGTTATACATTTCTACGAAACTACTTTAATGAAAAAAGTTTCAAAGAAACAAAAAGCAAATGTATTCGGTATACTATTTTAAGATTACCACTTAACTAATGAAATGAATACGTTTTCAATTTAATTTTTACCAAGCTCTTCATTAAGTCAATAAACGTAAATTAGGATTTTTTTTACTTGAGGAAGTAAAGAGAAGCATCGAATACAGTTAATCCAGATATTTTAAAATAATTATGAATATTCATGCATGCCTGCAGCAGAAATTTAGCCACGTATCGATACTCTAGATCTGCGTTATTTTATAGATGATGGATCATTGAAATAAATCGCATCCGCCTCTCACTTTTAACGATTTACTTGCGATCTACTGCACAGTTTTCCATTTTCGTGAAATCGTTGGATATTGAAGTATACGCAGACTTCTTAAATGATATGTGATAAAATGTATAGAAAGTTATCATTAAGAGGTAATAAATATATGGTTTCGAGTAAATATAAGTCATTTTAAATTAATAAATCGAGTGCGATGGATACTGAGGCATCGTTACTTTAAATGTAGGCGGCAACTAAAAATTATTTTCAATGAATTACACGGTGCTTAAAATCATTAAATAAATTAAAGTTTGATCAAACGCAATTCTACAATGATATTAATCAAACGTTTTATAGTCTACCATTAGTTTTATCCCAAGAATTCGAAGGATAAAGCATATACGCGAAAGTTGCTGCAACCGCATTATAAAGTTGAATATCAAAATGCAACATTCTCGGCTTAATATTATAAGTTTCGTTCTAACTCTTATTTTTGTTTTTCAGTGTAACGTCGTTAATAAATATAATTTGCGTATGTAAATGTAAAACAGCCATAAAATTTATTGAAGCACAACTTTGAGTTTAGAATCCCCGCAGCAATCAATTTCACAAAAAGCATCTAAGCGTAAGGATTACAAAATTGCAATATGAGCAGTTACAGAATATTCGATTTTCACGTAACCGTATTACAAACCGCTCGGCGGGAAACGTTTAGTTTTAAGTCATCCGCCGTTATTAGATAATGTCTAAAATTGCTTAATTTTGAAGCTGAAACGCGAAGCGTTTTTCTGAGAAAGCCAGCGCTGCTGATGGGCAGCCGGCAGCCGGGCAGTTTATATTATCTAATTCTTTGTTGTAATTACCAGGCAGTAATTGTTTTACAGGTGAAAGTTCTTTAAACCATCAACAATAAATTTTTTCATCCTTTAACTCCTAGCCACATTTAAAGTCTACCCTCCACACTAACCCAATCTATCAATACTCATCAAATTTTCTAATTTCCTCTCGCAGTCCCCCTCAAACCAACCACATAACCTTCTCAACAAACTCCATCATTCCACACCCGCCGGCTCTTCAAACCCATCAGCAGCCAAGCCCGCAAGCTCCCTGGCGCGTCCCCGCGTACTCCTGACCCATAAATACAGAAACCGATCGGCCCGACCTCGTCCACACTCCGCGCGCAAAATGTCGCTCTTTCTCCGCGCGCGCACCAGCCACTTGCGCGAATATCTGTAACAGCGAACGGTACCTCGCGCGGCGCGCAATCGGAATACATTTTCCCCCACGACTGCGTAACACACATACCCACATTCGCCTGCTGAAAAGTGCCGAGACCGCAGGCGAATTTATTATGGCCGTGTGTGATGGTGATTTCGCATGCAAGAGCCCACGTGCTTTTGGAAAGAAGTAGGCACACGCAGGCTGCTTGTATTCTTTTGTTGGCCGGCGCGTGGGTTAGCTAGGGGTGGGATACGTCGGCTTATTGATTTCCGGTTGCTTTGACGATCGTTGCGTGAGCGAAGATTTGGTCAAGGTTGCGTAATTCCTGCTGGCGTTTTTAAAGTCTGTTTGTTGGCGCAGACGGCTGGCGTCCGAGGAAGTAATTTATTTCTTTAGTAAAGCACTTATTTGGTGATGAGTTCCGAAAGGGAAGAGGTTTTGTGACCTTCCCGGTGATTTACTTGGGATAATAAATCTTGCAGTCCTTGCGGACGTGGATGCTTCTTTTCGCAGGTGAAAAACAGGCGGTTTTTAGCGGCAATTAGTTTTAAACTTGCTGCTCGCGTTTGTAAACAGAATATCTATAATTTTGCTGGTGTTCCTGCGTCAATTCTGACCGAACGGGGTATGTTAAAATACGGTTTATTATCGCTATGCAAAACAATGACATTATCAAATTAGGACTTAAGAAACAATAGCTTCAAGTACACAAGTACTCAAGTACGTAACTCAAGTACACAATCCACCTTCAGCCAGTCACCTCAACCTACAAAAGCCACTCTAAACACCAAAAAAACCCGGCGCATAAGAAAAGACACTTCCCAGCCTCGAAACGCACCGTCAAACACGCGTGTCGCAAGCAAAGTGATTTATGCAACCGTGCGCGCATGCTGATTTTACCCCCACGAGTAACTGTTGCTTTTCGCGCGTGGCCACTTTTTTCACTCGAGCAAAGGGACTTAATTATCACGCTTGATTAATCGACTTAAAACCCGCGGATTTTTCATCGCCTCTGAATAAACATGCGGCTGCTTTACGAGCTGGTTCTGCGTTTTTCTCGAGTTTATTACATAAAGAGAGGCTGATTTGCGTTTTGATCGGGCGCGCCGGGATGTGGTTGCACGCGGGGGGGAAGTGTAATTTCGTTAGTGCAAGGCGGGATTTATTTTTTTTCGTCAGTTTTATGTAACGCGCTTGTCGCAATTTCGCGCGTGCCCCGCGGTCGTCTATCATTTTCACGATTAGCGAGGCAATTGCGTTAAAATGACGACGGTTATCGATAGGTGATGTCGATGTTGAATTCTGGGTATGGCGGTGATAGGTTTATTTAATGTTTCGACACGCTTTTGAATATTCTATTAAGATAATTATTTTTTTAAGATGTGAGAGGAATAGGAACGGGTTATATAGATGCATTACTCATAATTTTGTTTCGTGTAATGCTTGGTAATTATACTTATAGATTTTTTTTTAAAGTAATTTTTATTTAACAAACACTTTACGAGTTCACTCACGAGACTGTCGAGTTATATCCCTCTTTAAAATATTACTTAACTCTCATATAAGCCTTTCTTAAAATTATCATAATAAGAATTACAGCTGCGCAGTAAAAAATAAATAAAAAGACTATTTTTAAGATGCAATTCAATCTATGCAAAACTTAAACTTTACTTTACGCAGATCTCTTCTAGAAACAATCTCTCTCAAAAAGAAAAAAAAACAAAAAAATAACTCTTATCTCATCGACAACAAAAAGCGTCACCCAAGAACACAATAAAACAAAAGAAAACTCCTTTCAAAAAACCCGCCGACAAAACAACAGCTTTTCTACCATTCAAATGTTAAACAGTCATACCTTAGCCAGCGCCGCAGCCTTGCAGTGACGAAGAAAAAAAAAGCGCAGAAATCGGCACTCGAAGCTTCTGGCTCGCGTCGATCGAGCCAGCGATACGCAGAGGCTCGGGGCAAGGTGTCAGAATTTCGACGCGTGGGCGCGTAATCGCTTGTAAGAACGAAAAGGAAAGGAGAGAACGAAAACAGAACGCTGTGCTGTCTATCTGCGAAGTATAGACGTGCCGGCAGGGAATTCCGATTTATCACTGATCACGCATTAGGAATGCGAAGAATATAATGAGGAGCGATCGTTGCGTGGTTGATTACGATTATGGAACTTCTTTTTTTAGGTTTTGGTGATGTTTGCTTTTATTAGTGTGTGCTGTCGTGCAAGAGTAATACTGCGTTATTATTATTATTCTTCTATAATAAAATTATTTTGTAATAATACATTTATCTATATTTATTTAAAAAATAAGAAAAGAATAATTTAATTGTTGAAAATAAAAAATTGCGATAGTAAAAAAGCGCTAGTGTTAATTCCCCTTTTCAACGTCAAAAACTGTTTCCGAAAATCAATGAAGCAAGAGATATAGTCGCACTTCCTCGTTCGCGCAGTATCAAACCGAGCGAGACCTTGAACTACGCGGCGCTCTCAAAACGCGATATAGCACAAAAGAAATTCCATAATCATACTTAAATCTAACTCAACAGCGACATCAACATCTAACTCAACCAAAAAAAAAAACAAAACACTAAACACCCACACAACACAAAAGCCTCAACTTCGAAAATAAAACAAAGAAAATTAAAAACCTTTGAAACAGTCTCTCCAACAGTTCCAAGCGAATCTCCTCGAAATCCAAAACCAGACAATCACTCGCGATTCACCAAACAATAACCCCACTCTCCGAACAAAAAAACCGTAAACTCCGAAAAGCGGAAAAACTGGAGCGCGGCGCGTGCTGCCTGCACGGGAGTAAACACCAGACTGGAGCCTGACTGCGCGGCTGCCAGCGTATATCCATATTTCAGCGCCGAGCCGCCAGCGCCGCTTTAAGCCTCGTCCACACTGGCGCAGCAAGTGCGTTCGTATGTACGAAAGCGAGGGAGAGAGAGAGAGCCAGCTGCAGCAGCGGCGGCGACCGGAAATCGAAACCTGCCGGTGCGCGCTCTCGAGGATTTATTTCCTCCGGAGCTTGGCAGTCTTTTTGTTCTAGGATAACGAGCGCATTCGCGGAGGTGACTGGCCCCGAGACGGCGGCTAATGGGTCTGGGCTGAGATGAAGACAATGATGATGCGCACCTGATTTTTAATGCTTTCTTCTCGGGCTAATTTGGAGGTTTTGCTTGGCGCTTTTGGTTTCGTTTGGGTTTGACGCTGGGTGATGATAGTTTGTTGGTTAGATTTTTTGCTTGTTTAATTTTAGATAAATTATTGGGGGAGGGGGATATAAAAATTTAAGAGGGGAATTGACGTGGGAAATGTATGTGAGGTGCCGATCATCCGGACAGTATCCGTAGTCAAAATGCATAATTAAAAATAAATTTAACAATTGTTAATGAAAATTATATTTTTAATTTTTGTTGATAATTCTTTTTTTTAATTCTAAATTTTACTCAAACATTCCTTATTCATTCACATCTTTGTTTATCCACATCGCTTTTCCGAGAAATCATCAGCAAGACATTTATCAATAGAATTCTTCGGAAAAACACAATCATTAATACTATTTATCTTCCGTACATTTCCACAATTCTACAATCAATCACGCCGGCCGAGACAAAAGCAGAAGCTGGAAACTGCGCTTCTCACGGTGTCCTTCAAACTTGCACCGAACCCGTTTCAACTCTTTGTATACACCAGAAAATTGGAAAATTCTCCCCTTATGCTCAAAACGAACGCCCAGGCGCATATGGAAAGGGAGTTAATATTATGGCTATATCCGCTTCGAAGTGTGAAGCGCGCTTAAGTCCAAAATATCTGCACAAAGAAACACCTTTCCACCTCCGCGACTCTCCCCTTGTTCTCCCACGTATATATAGACTTTTTTCTCTCGCTCCTTTCTTTTCGGACCTCATTCTTCTTTCCGCGTAACGTCTTGTTTCTCTCACTCTCTTTTTCTAACTTTTTGCGCGTATCTTTTTGATGATCTCTCGGCCCGTTTTGTCTTATTTTTCGCGGGCTTTTACTTAATTTTTTGCCTCCTCTCGTACGCTTTTTTTCCCTTTTTGCTTTCTTTCCATTTTCGGTATTCTCCGCTTCACCTTTTTTGCTGCCTTTCTCGAGCTCTTCTTCGCTGATGATGTTTTTTGAAAGCTTCTCGTTACACTGTCGCCAATGAGAAACATTGTTTTCACGCAGAAAACATTTTTTTTAAGAAGAGAAAATCATTGTTTTTAATTGTTACATCTCCTACATGATTTCACGTATATTTAATCGCGCTACTATACCATAATTAATTTTTTTCGCTTAAATTTACTTTAATTAAAAAAAAATATTTTTCACTTATCATCTAATTATTTTTTAAAACACAAGTCTCCCCGATTTCTTTTTTTCTCTCTCAACCTCTGTACTCTCGCTTTTTCTTTTCAATAGCTCATTCCTCCTGCCCTCTTTTCACTTCCCTCTTCGCCTTAATATTCGCTTGCTTTCTCTCTCTCTCTCTCTCTCTAATTCTCTCCTCTCGTGCCTTCCCTTTCATTCTCGTCTCTTTGCCATTGCATCCTCCCTTTAAGCCCACTCGTTCCCTGCCATTCCCAGCGTCTCCCGTTTCATCCGAGCTCCGTCTTCGAAAAATGTGCAGCCCCGACGAACCTGCTAGATGTGTGCGGGTCCATAAGTATATGCATCCGGGATGAAAAAACTTTTTTTTTCTATGTATGGCTAAAAAGAAGCTAAAAGACCTTTCGTTTTCGAAAAATTATGGAAGAGTATTTTTTAATCTTTGTTGAGAATATGAAAGAAGTAAATTATGTTTAATTATAGAGCAAAACTGTGTCACTAATTAGCTGTACAAAATAGTTTCTTGTATTTTAGTATATTTCGTTTTTATATATTTTCATATATTTCTATATAAAAATATATTAATGAAATCTAAATTGTTTGTTACACTATACAGTTACACCATACTGTATTTTCATTGATACGCAAAAGGTATTACAAAATCTACTTTAGATAGAGAGATTGAAAATTATAATTTCAATATCAATGCGTTTATTTTTATTTTAAAACATTTTGAATATATTAATCTTTTAACAGTGGCACAAAGGATCGTTAAAATACATTGATTGGATTAAATCTGTGTAATTTAATTTTAGAACTGCTCACTCAGATCTTAATTGTACTTTTGTCAAATGATTTTTAATGACTTTAAACGATCGGCCTTGTGAACAAAAGAATACATCGTACAAAAGGTTTATTAATATTTTTATTTTAAAACAATATTTTATTGCATAAATAATTTAAAAATTTGGCAAATAATTTTAAAATTCTATATCTATAAGCGTAAACGCACATACCATTGAAAAATTCCGAATAAAATCCCAAACACCACAAAAAAAAATCCAGCCTCACAAACACCCCAGTGTGAACCCGGCCATAGGTGGACCCGAGACGGAGCAAACCCACGCTCTCTCGCGCGTGCGAGCGTGCAGACGCACTCGCTGCTCTGCGTACACCTGCCCTCTTCCCTCCTCCTCAAGAATCTCAAATCCCATAAGCCAGGCAGTAAGTGGAGGGCCTAAGGAGAAACCGGAGAGGTCCTTCCAAAACCTTCACGCACACACACACACACAGAGTCAAGGCGAAAATTTCTCCTCCCTCTCTCTTTTCTGGGGGGCATTCCAGGAATGTTCGATGATGCATCAGCCGGCCCCGGGGCCATTCGCGCCCGATTGGCTTTTCGGGCTCGAGGAGGAGATTGCAGTCCGGGGCCGTTTACGATGCAATTATTGCAGGGCTCCGCGCGAGCCGAGACTGGATGATGGCATTTTCGACGGCTCGATTGGCCGGTTGATGAACCGGAGAAATGGCTCGGCGCGAGAGGTGGATAGGCGAAGAGATTTTTTTTGCCGGTGATGAGGTTGTTTGGTGATCGTGGTTGTCAATTTTATAGAGGATGGTTGAGGGTGATATAGGTTGGGTGGAAGTGATTGGAGAGGGAGATTTTTGTCTGTGCTTGTAGTGATTTGTGTTTTCGTTTTGATCAGTTTGGAGAATTTTCGGTAGGTCTTGTTTAGATATTAGGTATGATGTATTTTGAATTATTTATAGTATTTTCAAATCAATAGGTGATGGCCTGACTTGTTCTATCACTTAATGCAGAAATTATTCTCTCTATTTTCGAGTAAATATGGAAAACTAATAGAAAATATGTGCGGATTTAAGTAACTACTCCATTAGTCCCAATTTAAAAAACTTTAAAATGGACTTATTGTTTAGTATTTTTAAACAATTTCCTAAGTAATTTCTTTATTAAATGTATAAATTCGTTTATCTTATAATATTAAAAGTTATGAAATGGTTTGAGACTTCTATATTTTTTTCAAATGAAACCACTAAAATTCTTGTATTGGCTTTGGTAATAAATATCAAAGATTGTGAAACTTGCATCATTTACTTATTAAAGTTAAACTTTTATAAGCACCAAATTGTATTATTTATTCGACTACATTCATAATAAATAAAAAATTTTAAACTATTTTATTCGTTTGTTAGTTCTTCTTTTGTAAGTTATTTAACTTTATGAAAATGTCGCAATACTTAATTTTTATTTTAATAGTTTAATAGTTTTATAAATTTGAAATTTGCGAAATGATTCTTTTTTTTTTAACTTTGTATAGTTGAATTATATTTATATTTAAAAACATTTAAGTAAGATAAAGTTAAATTTATAATTTTTGATAATTAATAAGTAAGTTTTACAAAATTATAAAAACAAGCAAATATAATTTAATTTTTATAATATACATCAATTAATAAATATAAAAGTTATTAATAGTTTAAAGCGTGGCATATTGATCATTATTGCAATAAAGGAATTCCTTATTGCCAACTGCAGAACATATCCTACATAACGCAAAACTGACTTTCAAATAATAATAAAAACATTAAAACTAACTTGTAAATCCTAAATCGTCCCCATCAAAAAACAAAAACAATTTCTTCCAACAAACCAACGCGAAAACCACCTCTTTCCAACCCACCAACACCAACTCCATAACCCATCGTCCACACTCACACACCTCCCCATCGCCAAAGAAAGAGCGCAGCATCGCAGAAAACACAAAAAGAATGCCTACCTCGCTCCCGCCGTCGGCGGCCTGCTGCTGCAGCCTGTTAGAAGCACTCTCCGCGTGCCGCTGGTTGCCGTTCTCGGGCGCGGGTTCACTGCACGCCGACTCGCCGCTGCAGCCGCGGCTGGAACTGACCGAGCGCCGATCGCAGCTCGGCGATGAGGAGCCGTTCAGCTGGCGCTGCTGGCGCTGCCGCTGCTTCCTGGTGGGATGCCACGCGGTTATAGTCGGATAAGCGAAGGGTTTAAGGGGACGGCTGTGATTGATTTGGGTATTTGCTTGCTGCGAATTATGGAGATGGATGGGATGTTGTCGTTCGATCTGTGCTGATGGTTTTAGTTTGAGGATCATAATTTAGATGGATATGGCTGGGATGAATTGAATGGAGAAGTATTTTTGCTCGAGTTTTCTTTGTCGTCGGGTTTGTATAGTTTGCTCGTATAACTTTGGCTTCGCGTGCGAATAAAGTCAGGACCTCCAGAAACTTCCGACAAAGTTTTTATCTATTCTCGCATTCAGCTGTTATATTTGACTTCGGAGGTCAGGCTCGTATAGCTCAAACATAAAAGTACTTCCCCACGTGTTCCAAAGCCGCTAGATGTCAAATAAATAGCCGAGAATACCAAGCGAAAAACAAATATCAAAATCACGTATTTCAAACCCCAGGATAAATCGTCACCTAAAAACTTTAAAATCCGTCCACGAGCCAACCCATCAAATAAACATAAATCTCACTTGAAGAATTCCGGGTCGCTGAAGCACTTCTCCAGGCTGGACGCCCTCCTGAGGTTGGTCGGCGTGCTGGGCGTCGACCTCGAGGGACTCGGGGTCCCGTCTTTGTCCAGCTGCTGGGCTTCGTCGCAGCTGGGTCTTCGGAGTTTCGCGGCCATTAGGATGGCTGGTGACGTGCCGTTTGATAGGACCCTAGTCTCGCCTACGTCGCACATGATGCTTGGATCTGTTTAAATACAAAGGAAATGAGAGTTTTTAAGAGATGCTGGGACGGAGTTAAAAATAGTATGTTGTGCATATTTTGAGAAATTTTTAGAGAACAATAAACTGGGTCTCTCGTGTGGATGTGTTAATTAGGGCACAGGCTAGAGAGACGTGACTTTTCCGGCTTTCGAGCTTACGGCGGAGCTTGAGACTTGAGCTTGAAGCTTTTTGGTTGGCGGTAAGCTCGTTGCCTGGTGTAAGCTCCTTAGAGCACCTCGCCCTGTTTGTGATCTTTTACTCTCGTAAACTAGACGGCTCTGCGCGTAAAATCGGACGGGTTATTGGTTGCTGCTCCTTAATAAAAATCACTCAGTCTTTAGAAAATTATTTATCGTTTTCTCTTCATTCTAAAAAGCATATTTTTTAAGCAACCACTATTAATCCTTAATTATACAAAAACATTTACACATTTAATATAAAGTCACAAAGCAAGCGCCGCTGCTCTACAACCCTTTGACGCTCGTAACCTCGTTCTAAAGCGGCGCTCAATATTTAAATCCCGCCCCCGCCAAAATCCATCCTCTGTTAAAACTCATATTCACGCCAATTTAAACAACAGCGTACCTCATTCAAATCACTCCTCTCAAACGCCGCGAAAAATTTCATGAATAACGATACAAAGCTCCCCTGCCACCCACGCAATCTGGGTCAATTTAGCCCGAAAACCGTCTCCCGATATTCGACATCGGCAGCCTCCTGTCAAAGTCAAAGACTCGCCGGGGAGAGGCCGAAATTGCCTCTCGCGCAACACGAAAGAATACATTAGCCCGGAGAATCGAAGTCGAGTCTCGGCCGTGAAAGCAGCGGAGCGAGCCCCAGACGCAGTTATTGACCGGCTCTCTCTCTCGCTGCTGCTGCAGCCTTCGCGGAAGCAGATCCGCACAATGGCACGTCGTCGGGGCCAGCGGGATTAATTTTAAATTGCCCGGGAGGATCGCATTGTGCGAGTGCATATATAGGGATTATTCATAGGCGCGGGGTGCATTCGTGCGTTGGGTGAGATTGTATTAGAGTTTCTTTAGTTAGCGCCTTTGAATGAGGAGGGGAGGGGGTAATTGATTGCAGAGGGGGGAGTGTTAGGGAAATGAGATGAGCGGAGGTGAGGATGGGGTGAGGAAGTTATCGATTTGCTGGATTGAAGGTTGCTGAGTTGTGGAAGTTGGATTTTTTTGGGTAGGGAGAGGTTGGGGATTGGTGATTCTGTTGGATTGAATTAATTAAAAAGTGTTTTGATGTGTTAATTTTGGTATTTATGAGCGATAAATTCAGGAATTTATAGTAGCGAGTCCGTAAAAATTCTCACGTGGGTTATATAAAAAAAATTTTTCGATAGATTACGAGAATGCATCGCGATCAAGTCACTTTCTCGAACAATAAATTTCATGAATAGTTATCAGCTTTTTTCTTTCTTCCTTAAAATGTAAAAGTAGGAAGTCACATAAAAATAGATTATTTTGAAATACAACGAATTCCAAGTTATATTCTTGCATTAGATGATAATATCGAATTAAGACCGAACCATTTTGACTATTATAATAAGTTACGTTTGTACTTATTCAAATTTATTATTTTAGAAAATAGACATTCACGTGGCTTATTTTAGTATACTAGCATCAAAAGAAAAAAGTGTTCAAAATACTCTTCAAAAAAGAAAATAAAATAATAAAATTATCATCCATTGTAAACAAAAGAAACCCACTAATCAAATACCCCCACCCAGAGAAATAATCCCCCAATCCAGCGCAATTACCAAATTATCCCCAATAAATACCTTAATAACCAACCCCAACTCCAAACCCCTCGAAAAATAAAGTCAACAAAAACGCCAACAGCCGCAGACCTTTAAATTACTTTATCCCCGGCAATTCCCGCTTTACAGCTCGTCCGTAAAAGTGAATAAGACGAACGCCACCGCAGCCCTTACCTATAGGTAAAACCCAGCCAGCGAAGGCTGGGGCGCGCGCGGCAAAACGAAAGGAAATGTGGTCTATTAACCCGCGTCTGACTCACCACCCCCGCCTGTGTCCTTGAAAGAAAAAAAAAATGCGAGAGAGAGAGAAATTCGTCTGCGCGCGTGCGTGCGGCCTGCTCGAGTAATATTTCACTTTCACTCGGCGCAACCGCAGGATATTAATGAAAATTTTCGAGTCCGCGCGCGCGGATTCGATTAATTACGTGACGGGAGAGACGTCGTGACTGCGAGGTTGGAAGGTTTTGTTGGTAGTGATAGTTTGCTGACGGCTGGCTTTGGCTTTTTCAGCGATGACTTATTTGCGGCTATTGTGGCGGGATTTGAAAGGTGGAGGTTTGGTTGGGAGGTTTAAATGCTTTTCCGGGGGTTCTGGTTTTATTTAATATGGGAGTACGGTTTGATTGTGTGTGACTTGTGATTTTTTGATGTTTTTGTTCAGAATATAATTCTTTACGGTTATGATTTTAATGTTTACGCAAAAGAATTTTTAAGTTTATAAATTTCATATTATGACACCGCGCATAAATGTTCAATTAATTACTGTTTAAATATTATTAAGAAATTTCTTTTATTATTTGAAGCAAGATTTTATCAAGTTTATTAAAAAAATGTACTTTTTTTAATGAGAATTTTTTTATAAAATGTATACCAGGTAAATTATTAAGCATATTTTTCTTCATTAAAGACTTCGCTGTTCTTAAATATACTAAAATTGTATTATATACAAAATTGTCATAGCAACAATAAAAATTTAAATTAATAATTTATGAATGTCATAGTACTTATTGTCTGAAATACTAAAAAAAGCTTTTATAGTTTCAGCTTTTTTGGTGCTTTTATTGCTTTTATTATTGCATATACAATCTACTTTTACTTTACAACCCTTATAGAACTAACTGCAGAAAAAAGTACAGTATTTTCTGCAGTAAAGCCTTTAATCTTTTATACAACTTCGTAATAAAATTTATGTAGATACTACAAAATTTTTACTTGTATAAAATAAAAAATATGCTTGAAATTTTACAGAATCCACTACAGGAAAACTATGTAGATAATACTTCAGAAAATCTAGAATAATTTTCATTCGGAGTAGTTTTTATATCTATTGAATACATTCATATCTACCTTCATATTAAAGGAATCTGCAGTGTAATAAAGTTTTATAGAAAGTTCTGTAAAAAATTTTGTAAATTTTTTCACATTTCTTTCCTAAAGAATATTAAAACTTAATGTTTCAAAGTATTAAAAAAAGTATCAAACATAAAAAACTATAAAAATCTCTAAACTCTGCTAAACAAATCCCCTTCAACCAATCTTTCAAACAAAAAATAAATCGGGTCAAACCCATTTCCCGACGCCCCCGTCCAACAAAGAAAATCTCCAATCCACGAATAAATTGAAACACTATCACTCGCCCGCCGCACTAAAACAACAAAAACTACTCGATCGAGCCACACACCCCCACACCAATACAAAAGGTCCACGTGCGCAAAAAAAAAACCCCAGCTCCGCAAGCTCCCTGCACTACATACCCCCCTCTGCCCGAATAATCAATAATCTTCCATTAACCCAATTTCCAACTTCGGCAAATCTCGCTCTGTACACAAGCGCGCACAAAACGCTTCTCTATTTTTCTCAAAAAAAGAAGCCGCCACGACGATCTTTTCTTTCTCCAGGGGAGCACTTTTGTGTCGCGCGCAACTCTTTCATTCATAAAGTCGGGACGGGCTTTGGGGTAGGTACCCAGAGTAAACAAAGAAGCGGAGAGAAGAGGAGACAGGAATGAGAGAGCGCAGCGCATGTAGACGAATCACGTGCAACGAACCCTCTCACAGCGAGAGCTCGTCGGTAATCAATACGGAAAAAAGCGCAGGCCGCAGCACACGCGGCGAAAGAAGCCTATTCTTATGGTTTACGTGGTACAAGTGCCGGAGAAGTTGTTTTCAGGCTTTGTCGCGATTGCAGAGTGGATGGGGAGTTGGGTTTGATTGGTTTTTAGTTCGATGGGGATTGTGATGGTGGTTGCTTAGAAAGTCTAGATGACGGTTAAATTTGACAGTTATGTAGCTTTGTGTATGTGGAGTTGTAATTTTATTGGAAAGCTATTAAATTAATGTATAATTTATTATTGCATAGTGAATTCAATTTAAGTACGAAAAAATTAAAATTTGGAGAAAGATGGTTATGACTTCATTTTCTTTACAGATCACATTTGTCAACGAAAGTAGTTCAATTAACAAAATTTAACACACGTAACATTAAATATTTTATTTTATTTAGTTTTGCTTATTACACAAAAATAAAACTAATTAAAGGCAGACAATGGCATGAAGAAGAGACTTTAGTAAAAAGAAGACATAAAAAGATCAGGTTTTAATAGAATTAAATTTTACGTATCAGGTGACACATGATATACTACGCCCTTAAAAAGACACCACTCTACAAAATTGTATTCTTTCCCACCGCACATTACAATATTATTATCAATAACCCAACAACCATCATCAAAAATTCACGCATAATCCAATTACACAAAAACCAAACAACAGCCCTCATAATAAACTCCCACCTTCCCTCTCACTCCGCACCGTCAACAAAAACAAGCCAACCCCCCACCAATCCTAACCTCTCTCCTCTCAAAAAAATTCGACCTTGCACCACCCCCCATCCACAGCATCCAGCCCTCTCAAACTCACGTGAACTCGTGCCTCTCTCTTCTATAACCTTGCTCCCTCTCCTCACTCCATAGCCGAAAACGGCACACTCACCGCAGCCACTGCGCACAAAAACAGAGAGCTTCTCTCCCAGATATGCCCAAAAAAGGATCTAGCCTCTCACATATCTCCCGCACGCTCGCGTATATACACACAGACTCGAACGCGAGAGAGGTCAGCTCTCTCTCTCCACGCGCGCGCCTCTCCGGGGTTGAACGATATCTCCGAAGGTTACGAACCCGCGCACCCTACAATACTGGACTCGCCTGCGCGCGCGCTATACTCTGGCTTATGGCGTCGCGCCGCCGGCGCGCACCCCCAAAGAGTCGAATGTGTGCGTGTGTATATACGTCTGCGCGTGGATGTGTGTATATATACATCTGTCGCTCCCTTTTTGCGAGCGCTCGCTGTTTTGTGTATAGAGGGGTGGGTGTGTATGTACGCTTTTTCTCGGTTACTCATGTACGCACGCGGCTGGGTTCGTGAATTAAAACGAGAGTGCAGAGAGAAAGGAATATGGAAGGCGGAGAGAGATGAGTTGGCTTTTGCTGACGCGAGGCAGGCGAGAGAGGGATTTATGGATGAATTTTTAATTATGCGCTGAGGTGGTTTTTTCGAGGTTTGGGGATAGTTGTTGGCTTGATTGGCGAATTAATTAAAGTGGAATTTGATGGAATATTCTGTTTTATTTTTTATTTTTTGTGGAAGCTATATAATGTATTAAAGTTTTTACGTCTGCAGGGACAAAAAAGAAAAGATTGCGGACGGTAATGTTATTAAGATTTAAAAAGAACTTTTGTGAATATATCTTTCTTCAGGAGCTGAGCTACTCCGAAGACTTGGAATTTGATCAAGAATTTTTGGCGTCATCCTGACAGAATACAAAATAAGTTTCCTTTTTCAGCCGTCCTAAAATTCTTTCAAAGTGCTTTTCAAAAGTTTCTTTCTAGAATGTACGTTAATAAACATGACCTTAATAATAAAAATTGGTAAAATCAAATTCAAGTATGTATTATGAAAAATAAGCATAGCACTGATTATCGCAAGTGCCTTGAAAATGATAAATTATTTTAAAATGTTAAATTTTATAAGAGAATATAGTTTCTCTAGAATACATTCATTGTAAAACAGGCTATTTATCTTAATAAATCAAAAACGACACGTTTAACCGAATTTTATAGTAAGTTTAGCTGTTTAAAAGTTCACTTCACGCTTTGCTGCTGAAACGTGCTGCTTCACCGTAAATTTATGTAATACATTTTAAGCATAGAACAAGTTATAAAGTAATAAAATTAAAAAAAGATAACAAGTGTCTTAGTTTTCACAAGACAAAAATGTGCAACTTTTTAGTTTAATTTAAAATAATAGATCTTATAATTTAATACCAATTTAGGAGTACAAAATAATTTAAAAGTTAACTCATAATTGACGCGAGCAAGAAATATAACTCTCGAGAAAATTTTATTATCGACTTTGTATATAAAAATCGAAAATCCCTTGTATAACTATTCGTATATCTCTTTTCGTTATAATTAAACAATTACATATTATTAATTTCTTCATTAGAAATTAATTTTTTAACACTTTCAATAATGATATTAGGATAATGTCTGTCCACTATTTCGAAGATTATTTATAATTTTTACTTCGTTTACGTCATTTATTAATATATTTTAAATATATTTTATATATTTATGCAATCCAATTTTTCGTTTGTTGACTAAGATCAGTAATCCATTTTGAAACCCTGCTCGTTTTGAAAATTTTGGGAGGATTTCAACTCGATACGTACAAATAATTAAATAATACCGAATCTAAAATTTTCTTGTATTATAACGCATATTTGATTTTAATTTAATTATATTTACTTATTTAAATGAAATTAATATTTATTTAGTATATCGTTGAAGGAAATATTTATTTAATTTCAGGGATTCTTTTCTTCTCTTAGCGTTAGATTTATTTTATGGTAATTCATATGCCGCATTTCTCTTATTCACATTGTCAGATAGACTTGATGAACTGTATGCATGATATCCAGGATAGAGCTTTTCTTTGAGTCAACGATGATATGACGGCAGATATGGGAAAGGAAATTGAGATTGTTATAATAGATGAAGGTGGACTGACATTACGACCGAATACCAAAAATATTAAGTTGCTAAAAATAAAATAGTGTACTTGATGAATTAATAACTTTATTTTCTTTTTTTTTATCTATATATAAATAAAGAAAACTGATATTCAGCGGACCGAATAAACCATGAATTTTTAACGTTAGGGACGTAGACAAAGTCACAACGTCTTAAACTAAATAAATTCTTATCACAATTATTCTAAACTGACAGAGCACCTTTTACAAAATTAGCAACAATAAACCTCATCACAATCCCAGCGTAAAACATCACTCCTCATTAAAAAAAGCGCACCCAACACCAAACGCGCAGCTGCTGCAACACGAGCATTCTCAAGCTTTAAAAAAAAAAAACAGTTGACCATACCCAGCTACGCTGAAAGCCCCGCGCCGTAAACAAAATACAGCACTTTCTCTATCCATCCCTTACCCTCCTTCACAATTCGTCCTAACCCCCATTGCTATCTCTCTGTCTTACTCCATAACACACCATAAGCTGCGACCCTCGCACACATAACCTCTCACCCCCCTCCTGAAAAATACCCCCCTAAAGACAGTTTTGCGCTCCGCGCGCCAGGCCGTGTTTAATACTCGGGCTGTTATATACGTGCGCCTGTGCATATACGCGTGAGAGTGTGTGCATGTGCCGAGCCAGAGGGAGAAAGTTGAGTACGCGTTTAATGCGACAGAGCCTGGCGCACCCTTTGCGCTGTGTATATGTGTCGCAGGGCTGTTACGTGCACTCGGTGTTATGCGCGAGCAAGGAAATTGTTTTCCGGTGGTGCGAAGGTTTTTTGGTTTTTGAAAAAGTTTGCGTGAGTTTTTTTGGAGGGGGTTTTGCGTTTTTGACGAATGATTTTTTCTAATGGTTTTAATAACGGTTGATATTTAGCTTTTTTTATAGTTGTTGAAAGAATTTGTATATTGTTATTTGAATTTTAATTCTTGAAAAATATTTTCGTATACAATTTTGAAACCGTTTGATCACATATTTTCTTCCTATTATTTCTTTAAAATGATAATTATTAAGACCCAATGCACGTTTTTTTTACATTTTCTAACAGCAAATTGAACATATGCTGTATAAGATTTCTGGTCAACGCATGTTAAAACGACATTTATCTAGAAATTCTGTATTAAGTATATTTATAGAATTTCAAGGCGAGTGTCGTTTTAACATGCGCTGACCAGAAATTCTACCCACATATGTTCAATTTCTTACCACTGTTACTGTTATATAAGCCAATAATATTTGTTTTATTTCTTATTATTTACATTATTATTTTTATTGTAAATTTCCTGAAGATTTACGTCATCTTAATACGTGAGAACAACTATATAAAAGAGCTTTTATTACTAGGTATAGGAATAATTATAGAAGCACATTTATATGACGTAGTATTTCTATTAATAATACTGCTTACATCAGAAACACCATTGGATAAGTCCTTGCATACTCGATAGATCATCTAAGTTAGGGTTTAAAGTGGATAGTACTTGAATTATATATAGGTGATCGTTCGGTTACACCAACAAGGGCTTTCTCTATAAAGGATAATGTTAAGCAATAAAAAGATAGCTTGATATTTTTTATGAAAAATTTAACTTTAAATCTTTATACTATTTTCGGCAAGGTAGTTCATGTACACGTCATGGTTTTCCCTCTATTGTGACTTCGGTTAAACGAAATTGCGGAAACGTCGATGTTTTACGGCATTGGGGTTAATTTTAGAATTTACAGTAGAAACGGTTTTCGACAGTTTAGTCAAAAACGAGGTCTATAGTATTAAAATTGCAAAAAATAATACCAAATTGAAATTACACTACTAAAAAATGTAATAATTTTACAAACTAATTATGCACATATACGTAAATATCCTTAAATTAAAGAAAAGCATATACGAATTAAAAAAAATTACATTAGCAAAAGCAAATATCAAATAAATGATTGTTATCCACAGTCAACATGAACGACTTCCAAAATAGTCCAGTTGCAAATGCACTTCGTGCATCTTATCAGAAAAGAATCTTTACAAAAATTACAATACTTACCAGTGATTCATATGAAATTTCAAATCAGTGTAGTATATTTTCAAAGAAAAATCATAAACTTTTTCTTTACTTATAGTAAAATTCCCACCAAAATATAGTAATTTTTTAAAATTTTAAAGTTTGCGGCAACTTTACTAACCAATATTATAATTCTTCCAAAGATTCTTCTCTCATGGTCAGCGTATCACGCACAGTTCGCATGCGTGACCGTTACACGAGGCAAAAGCGTAAGTGATTGCAGTGCCGGTAGTGGCGCGGGTGTCCTGGCATGAATATGGATTGGCCGACGACGAGGGGGAGCGATATAAACACATCGCGCTCGAAGAATTCACACGGCTTGTTTCCGTTAATTTGAGCGATAAGTCGGCATCAGATGTAACGTTTTTCGGTGTCGCGGTTTAACTGGATTTATTGAGTGGTTCGTGTTGAATGTACAGTTAAAGTTTAAACAAGATTTATGAAGATTTGTTGTTTTTAAAAATTTTACGGTTTGGAAGGAAGGATAATTTTTATACTTCTTTGATAGTATTGATAAAATAATGATTTATGAGGTAATGTAATATATGCGAAACTTTTAGATGACGTAATTTGAAAATTTTGTATCGATTTGAAGAAAAGTTTGAAATGATCAGTATCTGATAGGTCCAAGATTTTCGTCATCCACGCTTTTATTAAATGGCCTATACAGGTTAAATTTTGCCATTGATTTTAAATTAATTTCTCGATGAGCTAAATAGACTTGAAAATTAAAGCATATTTCAGCGAATTGGGTGATAATTATGTAATATTATAAAAAAATTTCATTAGTTTTCTGAAATTTTTTTAATAAAAAAAGTTTCTCTATGGTAATTTTTTTTTTTAATAAAGTTTAATGATTATTTGTTGAACACGCAAAAGTATTTATAAGCGTAGTATTGTATCTCTACTCACAGCAAACTATAATTGAAAATTGATTTTTTATTTTTCCTTTTGATAATAAAATGATTTACTATTAAAGAAAGGAAAACGAAGCTCTATATTTAAATACAATGGAAAATATATAAATGAAAAATTTCCGCCAAGAACAAATAAAATCACTACTGAATAAATCCTCAATCTTAAAAACTCATCCAATCCACAATAACTCAAGCACCTCCCAATTTAAAATTTAATTCCGTCATCAATCTCCCCACTACACAACCCAGACGCTACATATACATCCAGCATTTCTCACTCTGTCCTAAAAAACCAAAAAAAAGCAAGCTCCACTGCAACATCCTGAAATAAACGAGGCGGCCGTACCCTTATTTTTTGCGCTGCATAAGCTTATACTTACACTCTCGTCTTTTTCGCGCGCGTGCAGCTAAAAAAACGCTCCGAGGGATGAAGATCCGGGGTCGGCGCGTCCTTGGCTACGTCAATCGATTTTCAGAGAATGCGCGCGCGTCTGACGACGAAAAGGAGCCGACGATTGTTCCCGAGGAGGAGATGTGATCTTCGGGGGATTCTATATATATACGCGTTTGCACGTGCGTGGGTGTCTGTTGTCTAGGCGGCGGCGACGCGACGTGCTGACGTTTTCAAGGGGGTTGGCTTGGGGGTATTGGTTGCCGGTGTGGTTTGACGTTGGGACGGCCGATAAACGGTGTCTTTGTGGAAATGGTGGAGTTTAATTGATGGGTAGAGGTAATAAGTTGGTGGCGAGTCGTTGGAACTTTGGAACTTGCTTTCTGAGAAATTAAAATTTAATGTTGAGAATTGTCATTAGTATTGTTTGACGAATATACGTTTTCATTGAATTTAAATATTTCAGTTTTAGATAGTCAATTAAAGTTTGTATAGAGTATAGTTTTTTATTTTAAAAAATTCGAAATTCAGTTTTTATATAGTTAAATAAGCATAATTTAACACATTTTGTAAACATTTTTTTTTGAAAAATTTTTCTTTTACGTTTGTAATGCTAGTATTTAGAAAGCAATTTTTAGTATAAATATTGATTTAGCCTGCTTATTTAAAATCTGGTATTAATAAATAAACTTGTTTTTGGTTGTAACAAAGTTATTTACGATTTTTTTTCGATTAACATTTACAGTATTTCAATAAAATTTTTGAATATTTCGAAAAATTGTTTTCTATGTCTTAATTCTGAACTTATCAATCAGTATAAAATTTAGTTTTATAAGCTGTAATCTTAAATAAAGTTAATAAAGTATGATGTAATTTTTTTATTTCTGAGTATATTATTTTTAATTATCGACTTTCTATTTTAATAAATTAGTGAAATTTAATTATATCTAATCGATTGAATAATAAAAATAAAAAATACGCCTGCTACTCTACGCAGTAACACTGTAAAGAGAAATGAAATTGATGAGCTCGAATTCGAGACAAATCAATTATCAAATATTTTAAATTTCACATATCTAGTTTCAAACTCTTTCTCTATATACATTAGGCGAGCGCTTGCTTAATTAAACGATTTGTTCTGTAAATTGGAGGATGAAAGGCCCACTTTTCACTCTAAATTAATTACTTATTACTATTTCATAAATTATATGAAACTATAATAATAACTAGCTTTTTTATAAACTAGCAACTTGACAACTGACTTTTATAACTCACCAAATACAACTAATTCATTAATCGACAACTATCAATATATCAACTCTCACCTTCAAGGAAAAGTAAAGGTCAAAGGTAAAAAAAACCAAAAACACAACGATTAAATTTTCTATAAAAAATTTATTAATCTATAAGAACTCAGTCGCTATCTAAACTTGAGGGGCCACGGGCAGATGAGCACCCTGGGGCTGGAATCCGTTCTCGTCAGCAATGTAGGTGATAGTGTAGGTCTGACCGTCGCTGGGGTCAACATACTTGTAGGATCCCTGGACGCGGAGAACGGCGTCTTCAGGGCCTCGGGTCTCGATCTGGGCGGACTCGTCCCGGGACGTGCCGTCGCTGAGCTCGTAGCCGTAGCGGTATCCGTCGACGCCGATGTTGTCCAGGGCGGTTTCACGGAGGACGTAGGTGCCTGAGGAGCCGGCTGGGGCCTGGTGGTGCTGGGCTACCGGGAGGACGGCGACGGATGGGGCTTGATGGCGGAAGAATGGAGCGGCCTGGCGGCGGGATGGGACGGCGGCTACGGCGCAGGCTACGAGAGCGGCGAGGACGATTGCCTGGAAGAAATGAGAGATTGAGAGATTAGAAATTATTAGTAATATTAAAATTAATTGATAGAGCGTTGCTTTTTTTGATTTTATTATAAAGTTATAGTTTTTACAGAGTATTATGATAATTTGTATAACAGTGATGGAAACTTCAAAATATTAAGTGTAATTTATTAAATTTTGGATTAAAAAATATTAAAATAATCTTGATTCAATATGTAATGTTAAATGACGAATAAGCACAAAGATCTTATATACTTAATTATTTTTTCTTTCACAAAAAATTAATTAAAATTAATTATGTAAAACCAATATTAAATAAATGCTTTTTTTGTTAATTATTTAGACATATATTTTTTCATAAATGTAATTATTAAATAATTTTATTTAAATAACAAAATACTATTTTTTATTAGTCAATATTTTATTAGAAAATTAAAAGTAATAAGCCAATATTAGCCTAGTACATAAACTGACTTTCAACCCACTAATTAAATACACGCTTCAATATCTAACAACAAATTACTTACGGTCTTCATGTTTAGACAGTGAGCGTTTAGAGAACCGAATGAGTTCCGAATCGAAGGAGGCTTCGAGATGTGAGTGTGCTGACCCATGCAAGCTCAGTCCGTTTTATACCAGATCTCCTTCTGACGATTCCACAAAGAAATTTCTCCTCTCGTCTATCATTTCCATGATTTTTTTTCTCTCTCTTTCTACTTTAGACGCTGGCCATTCACCTGACATTTTGGCTCATCTTCGCTGGCGAACCGACCTTCACCGAGCCGATGTTACGTGTGTGACCGCCGACGTAATCTTTACGAGGCACCTACGGTCGGATTCTGGATTTTTTTTCTTTGTGATCGAGCTGAGAAGATGTAGCGATCGAGTTATATGAGGATGAATCTCATTACGAGGGGAGACGCTCCAAAAATCGATTTTTTAGCGCTGCTTTTCGAAAGCGGCCTCCGCTGGGAGGAATAATTCAAAATTTCGAAAAAGCGGCATTTGGCAATCGCGGATTTTGCAAACTGCTTTCTTCCCGTGGGTGGAGTTTTGATTGAAATTTGAACGTTTTGGAGAATAAAGAGATGTAATAAAAGTGGCTAATTGTATTTTCGTAAGAATTTTTGATATTGAGATTTTTACAAAGGGGGCTTTGAATGTCGCAAACCTAAGATTACTTCTATGGAATATGATAATTCTACAATTTTATAGTTCTTATTCATAAAAGTTTTATATTACTGTAATTATTTTAGTATTTATATGTTTTATTTTAAAATTTTGAGAATAAATTTTGATAAAGTTTTAAATGTATAATAAAAATTTCTATTGTGACTGTAATATTTTTATATTTATTTTTATTCAAAAAATATATTCATATATTTTTTTTATTTATTTATAATCTACTTATGACTAACTAGAAGACGCTTTAAAATTAGCAATATTAATATTTATTCTATCAAATAATTAATTTATTTAATTATAATTGCTATTGAAATTTAATTTTCTTTAATAATTAGATTGTGTTACTTCTTGAATTAATCAGAAATATTTGTATAGATTTATTTTGGATTTTTACATCGTATGTGGTTATAAATTAGTATAAATAAATGAATATTAAATATAAATAAATTTAATTATTTTATTTGCAGAAATGCATAGAAATTGCTGCTCATTTCTATAAATATTTACGATTACAAGTATTACATTTTTAACATTAAAATACGTAATGTCTTCACTGATAACGAAGTAATTGTTTAGCATATGTTCTATAGAAAGAGATGGTTAAATATTTGAATATACATATATGGCTTGGGTTAATTATAGTTACTTGAATACGTCAATAATAATTTTAATAATTTTATAAGAAGTACTGTAGGATAGTATAATGACGTGTTTTAATGTATTTTGAAACATAGTATTGTATAAAAGAATGACAGATATTAGTTTCTTCAGGTTTGCACATATAAGAACATTACTGCGGTACATCCCCCTTCACAATGTTGAAAATAATATTCACTTTTTCGTAAGAATTACAAAAAGTTTTCCATCGATTAACAAAATTTCTCTAAAATACATTACTTTCAGGTGTTTTCTTTTATCTATTGGAATAATTTTGTGGTCAAATAAATGGGGCATCAATGCAGATTTTGAAAATTCACAGACAAATATTGGTAAGTTTGCAAATTTATGTTTTATAGTTATGTCCTGATAGTGCTCATTAAATTTAAGTATCTAAATAATTATACAAAATTTTGAATATAGGTAATTAATTTTTTCTTCAAATACATACTCATTAAAATTGCATTACTTTTGCATTCATAATAATATATTAAAGTTTAAGCAGCTACATTGATAGAAATATAATTTAAATAAATGCTAAAATACAGATAGTAAATCGATCTGAAATTGGTAAGAGTATTTTTTAAAACTATAATTAATTTTGCACTAATTTTGTATAGTAATTCTAAAAATGTTTAAATGTGTATGACTTTGTTAGTTTAATAAATAAAATGAATGCTTTAAATCAACTACAACAAATAGTAATAAGTTTATATGTTTATTTTTCTATTAGTGAATATTATTTTGAACAACACAAAAATATTGATAGACCCGTGTAATAACCTCTATGATGACTATCATAGTCGATATAACAGTTTTCCTCTACCAAGCAATCAAAACAGATGGGATTGGAATAAAATTTTAAAACAGATAAATAAATTTTTATATCCAGGTAATATATTACGTTCAAATAATATTTATTAAAAATTAAAAATAATTATTTATTTATATATGATTTATTTACAGATATTTTTGAAGAAAAGGTAAAAGTCGATATTATCGTATCAACACAGCATAAAAATGTATGGTTTCAAACTTGTACGAATTCGGGTAAGTTTAATCATAACATATTTTATAATTTTAAATAATAATAAAAAAGCAGTATATTTGCATAAAATTTTGCTTTTTAATAGAAAAACTAAGAAGTGATGAAACCAAACCATTAGAAAAGATAAACTACCAATCCAAAGGTTGGCTTACGCCCACAGGAATTAAAAAATCGAATTATGAGAAAAATTTTCCAGAAGTCCATTGTTATGTCAGATCACGTGAAAAGTTGAAATCTTAGATAATCTTAATTTATGCTTTTTTGTTAATTTAAGATATTGTTATTGTTGCGATATATCTTTTAATTTATGTGCGTCATATTTATTGATGGAAGTGCATTAAGTTTATAAATTTTAGTTCAGTCACATTAGTTTTTATAATTTAATGAAACGACAAACTTAGTAATCGTTAAAAGCTTAAGTGTCCGTGTCAAAAAGCTATGATAGTGAATAAGTGATTTATGATTGTTTGAATAGCGACCCCACTTGTGATTTAATAATTTCATGTGTAATTAATATTTCATATATCGATTCATTTTTAGATATAAAATCATAATGAAACAATAAATGATTCTAAAAATGATTCATAAAAAGTTCAGATTATATAATTTCCTCAAATGTGCAAATATCTATTTGATGTAAAAGAATTCCATTTCCTACACACATGAATTTACAGTGTATGTGTTATTCAAAGCACATTTTCATAGTACTAGATATAGTTATTTAAATCTTCGTTTAATCAATAGTTAAATGTTAAACAAACTTTTTTTTTATAAAAGTCAAGTATCTTATTATTTTAAAATTTAAGTTAGTTTCTTCGGTCGTTTAGCGTATGCAAATAATCATGAGACGAGTGGGGTCGGACCATTTTTGTCGATAAGATTGTGTAAGGATGATGAAATTATGTAAAAAGTTATAATTAAATGGATTTTATAAATATGTACAAAATTCACGTATTATAAAATAATTACTATTTATATATTTATAATAAAAAAGGAATAATTAAGTATCTAAAATTCTAAAAGTTTAGCTCGTTTTCAACCATTAAGTTAAAGAGCTATCTTAGTTTGAGTAGCCTTATCTTGGGGATGAATATCTAAGGAATTTTTTTCATCCTCGATTGATTATTATAATAGTTGCCTGACTCATTAATGAGTTCCTTATTTATATGAATTGTAATGAAACAAGTTTCATAATCAACTCATTATAGTATTGATATTTTAAGTTCCACACTCAGCAATGAAGTTATTAAACTAAATAAATATTTATATAAGTTTAATAAATATTTATTTAATGTTAAGCAAATATTTATTTAGTACTGTTTAAGTAAATATTCAATTTATTTCAGTGATCTATTTTTTTCTTTATGTATTACGTAGTAAAACATTTCGTTAACTACTTTAATAGAAATTCATGCAAACTATTGCTTAAATCGATTGCCCTTAATCAATCATAGAATTTTATACTAAAGTCGTTACAAAAACTTGTAGCAATCCATTTTTTTTCTTTTAATTTTTTGGCTGTTCCGTTGCCTCAGCGTTCAAATACCAAATCCATAAAATAATAATATTTAAAAAAATTTCTCCAAACCGTTACTCTACCACCACAAACATTCCAAAACCCCAAAATCCCATCCCACCCATCTCTCTTCTCCCTCAATTTCAAATCTCCCCGCTGCCACACAGCCAGCCTGAACTCAGGCTCGAATCGCGCGCTTCCGCCGCTCTCGAATCAAAGCCGAGATGCTCAACCGTCGCAGCCTTCACACGGCTCAGTCTCCTCTGCTGTCGACTCGGTTCTTAACCCTCCCCCCGTCGTCGTCGTCGTCTCTCTCTCTCTTTCCCGAAGCACGGCGCCGAGGAAAAACAGCCGCTCCAGAGCCTAAATACACCAGGATGCAGGCCAACCTCGTGAACCTGATGGCCGTCTCCATGAAGGTAACCATACCCAGCACCACCTCGTTTGTAAGCTAACACACTTCGCTAACGTCTCCGTCTCTCCTTCGCCGTGTCTGAAGGGCACCATCCCGTGACCACACGCTGCGGATCTATAGTTTCGCGGATTAAACATTTTCCGTATGTTTGACGTAGAGTTTCGCGTTATTGGTCGAGTTGCAGTGAGACAGTTGCGGTAGAGGCAGTTTCGAATGGGCAGGAATGCAATTCTCTGAGCGCGGTCGTTGGTTATGTCACTTTTTTTGGAACACGGGGCTTCTGCTCGGGGGGGTCTCTCTCTACATCTTCTTTAGTTTCCGTCTCGCTCGCACTCGCTGCTTTAGATCGTGGGAGAGAAGTTTGAGCTTCGCTTTATCGGCTATGAGTTGACTGAAAAACGGCGCGGGTGTTGAAATCTTAGGATGGGTGGCGTGATTCGGGTTTATTATACTCGCGCGGAATTGACGGCTGGAACGCTGGTTGTCATTTAAAGGGGGTACAGGTGATCTGTCTAATGAGTGTTGGTTTTAGGTGTGACTTAGATTTTTGTAGAGATTTATTTGAGAAATCTTGAAAATTATTGTCTCTCTACTGTTTTGGAGAATGAAGATTGGGTATTAATGTCATCTAGTCAGTTATAAGTCACTTGTCTTTATGTTGCAAATAATCAATATTGTAATAAAATTTATATAAACTCTTTCTCGATTTAAATTTTATCAGTAAAGTTATTTATACTATAATTCAACTTCAATATTGTATGTCATTAAATGCGAATAAGTGAATTTTATTTACCATAAATATAAATTAATATTTTAATTAATTAATCGACCTTTTTTAGCCATCATGTATGAAACGAGCTGTAAATCCAGTACTGGCAGCAGTTCAACAGCGAAGGTATGCCAGTACCTTAGACGCTGATATTGTTGTCATTGGTTCTGGTCCTGGTGGTTATGTAGCGGCAATCAAAGCTGCGCAGCTGGGAATGAAAACAGTGTCCATAGAGAAAGACCCAACTCTTGGTGGAACTTGTTTGAATGTAGGATGCATTCCTTCCAAGTCACTGCTTAACAATTCACATTATTATCACATGGCACATAGTGGAGACTTAAAGAATAGAGGAATTAATGGTAAGTAACTTTACAAAATTAGGTTTGTAAATAGACTAATGACTAAAACATATTTTCAAAACTTTTTAGATATAATATTATTTTTCTTAAGTAGTATAGGAAATAGAATTCATGTTAGAATATAAAAATATTTGTATTTAATTCATGTTTAATTATTTTTAATGAATAAAATTAGAAGAAATATTTTTAAAATTATTTATTTATTTTAAATTTTTTAATTATACTCTTTATTTTAAAATTCTTTAAGACAGAGATATTTAACTTCATAAGTTAGTTTCCTAAGTTGTTACATAATAACTGAGACTGCAAAAATGAAAAAATGAATTTTCTGACTTTTACTTCTATTTTAGTTTCTGGTGTTTCACTTGATTTACCTAAGCTTATGGAACAAAAGAGCAATGTTGTAAAAGCATTGACTGGTGGAATAGCTGGTTTATTCAAGAAGAATAAAGTGGAATTAGTTAAAGGGCACGGAAAGATCACTGGCAAAAATCAAGTGACCGCTTTAGGTCCAGATGGTTCACCTGTGGCTGTAGTCAACGCTAAGAATATTCTCATTGCGACAGGCAGTGAAGTTACACCTTTCCCAGGTATAGAAGTAGATGAGAAAAAGATTGTTTCATCGACAGGTGCACTTTCTTTAGAAACTGTTCCTAAGAAGTTAATTGTCATTGGAGCTGGTGTTATTGGTTTGGAATTGGGATCTGTATGGCAAAGGTATTAAAAGACATTTAATTTTATGTTAAGAGCTTAAACTTATCTAAAATAATATGAAATAGATTTATATAATTTGATGGAATTAATTTTGCAATATTGTTTGAAGGTTGGGAGCTGAAGTTACAGCAGTTGAGTTCATGACCTCAATTGGTGGAGTTGGCATTGATGGAGAAGTTGCTAAAACTTTGCAGAAAGTATTAAATAAACAGGGCATCAACTTTAAATTGGGAACAAAGGTGACGGCAGCTGCTAGAACAAACGGAGAAATTCAAGTAGCTCTTGAAGATGCAAAAGATCCTAGCAAGAAAGAAAATGTAACTTGTGATGTTCTTTTGGTGTGCATTGGAAGGAGGCCTTACACTCAGAATTTGGGCTTGGAGGAAATTGGTATTGAAAAAGACGAGAAGGGAAGGATACCTGTTAATAGCAGATTCCAGACTGTAATTCCAAAGTATGTTTTGAGAGAATTTATTATACATTTTCATCTTTTGTCATTTTAACTTATTGATGTATTTGTAACTTAACAGCATTTTCGCAATTGGGGACTGTATTCATGGACCTATGTTGGCCCACAAAGCTGAAGATGAAGGAATCATCACTGTTGAAGGCATTGCTGGAGGTATATTTAATAAAATGTCCAATTTTAATATATTATCAAAATGTATTTTTTTATTTAAATCTTATAAATATGCATGGTAGAACTGTATTCTTTAATGAATATTTTATTTTGTAAAGGTGCTGTACATATAGATTACAACTGTGTACCAAGCGTTATTTACACGCATCCTGAGGTAGGCTGGGTAGGCAAATCGGAAGAGGATCTCAAAAAGGAGGGTATTGACTACAAAGTGGGCAAGTTCCCGTTCATGGCTAACTCAAGAGCGAAGACAAACCTCGAAACTGACGGATTTGCGAAAGTTTTGGCTGACAAGAACACCGACAAAATTCTTGGTGTACACATGATTGGACCAGCTGCCGGTGAGCTCATTAATGAAGCCGTTCTCGCCATGGAGTATGGTGCAAGTGCCGAGGATGTCGCCCGAGTTTGTCACGCTCACCCGGTAAGTTCGAAACAATAAACTTTAGATTAATTTTGTAATTTACTATTTTAAGATAACATATAAACCAATAACTAACATAGTATTTATTGGTGCTTATAAATAAAATTTTACGATAAAAAATAATTGAAAGTAATTTCTTTTTATATATGTTATAAATTTTAAAGCAAAAATTAAGGCTTACAACAAGATTAAAATACTGTATATAACTGATGAAAATCTGAACTTTTTCAAATTTGTAGCACGATTAAAATAAAACAGTTATTATTCTTAAATCTGTGCTTTTGCTAAAAATGTTTATTGTTCTGATATATTCTATATATATCAATAAGAGACGAGGTTTATTGTTCTGATATATTCTATTTATATCAATAAGAGACGAGCTTTATAAGAAATAATAAATTTATCAATAATTAATGACTATACTATTACTACGTTTCAGACCCGTGCGGAAGCTCTGAAAGAAGCGTTGAATTTGATAAGAATAATACGGTAGAACGAAACTGATTTCTTCGATTGTTCTCGATTCAGTATTATTAAAAGTTAAATATATATAATTTTAATGTAATTTTAATAAAATATTCGTAGTGACTACTTAAAATAAGATAAAAATCGAAAATTTATTGACTGAATTATTTGGAAAAGATCTTTTATTTGATAACAATAATTTTAATAATTACAATGCAAATTATTTTTTAATTTTTATACGAGAAAAATACCGATGCAAAATCTTGCAAAAGCCTTAATTATTTAATACTTATTTTTCCAAGACAGAAAATTTAATTGTATTTAAAATGATTGTTTTCAGACATGTGCGGAAGCTCTGAGAGAAGCGCATTTGGCAGCGTATTGCGGCAAACCCATCAACTTCTAGGAAGTTACAGAGAGTCCGAACTATGCTGTATAAATCTCGGGAAGGCATTGTAGCTCTAAATCTAGTCTGCAATTGAGAGACGCTGCACTCCGAGATAATCGGGCGAGGCGGTCTTCGACACACACTTGTCGACGTCGTCGTTGCTCCGATCATCACACCGCTAAATCACGAACGAGACAAAAGAAGGAATAAAAAAAACTTAAACCGGAACTGTAAATAACATTTTCAAATCATTGATTTGAACGGGGGACGAACGTCCCGTTTATAATAGGTTTATCATTGTCTTATAAGCCTCGTATTTATTGAGAATAAATCGGTAGCCGTTACGCCTTAAAGGCGTATAGGGCTGTGAAAAGTTCGCATCGAATTTCTTCTCAATCCTACCCAAGGAATAGTTTCTTTAAGAAAAACAATAGGCACCTATTTATAAAGCTCATTCAATACTCGTTCAACGTGCATTTTATTTCATTTAACATTATCATTGGCTCCTCAATTGTCTGTTTTTGTTCAAGTAAATGGGATTTAATTTTATTTAAGATAAAACTATTTGCTTTTTATTTGTATTTAATTTTAAACACTTTTTGGAGAATGAAATTAAGTCTGTTTGAATAATCACTGTCAAATTTGTATAATAGATTATTTATAATATGCGCTTCATATTAAATTTAATTAAGAAATGTAAATGATGAAAAACTATGTTGTAGATAAAGATTAATGGGTGCTTACTCGTTATCATTCATGCTTTTATTAGTATGAATATCATGTTGAAAGTAATATACTCAATAAAGTTGAATATAAATGTATCATCCAGTGTAATTCATAATTAAAGTTTAAGAAAACACTAACTAGTTTTATAAATTTTCGAATTTTCCAAATCGAATGATTATAAAAGTTTTAAATTTATCTAGAAAATTAAAAAAACTTATTTTATGATAATATTTGAGTAGATTTTTGAAATATCGGGTATTTGAATTTAGATTTAACTGTGATATATAACTTTGATATTACTAACATACATTATAAATGTATCATTTAAGGTTCATTAATATTTTGAAAAATTTTTATTCACGGTAGAGTTGTTACGTTTTTAGTTGAAGGTGGAAGTGATTCATAGCTATTTTTAGTGTTAATAAAATATTCATAATAGCATTCATACTGTAATTCTTAATGTTCTCGGTTTAAATATTCAGTAGGTTGAAACATTTCTACATCTTGATTTTTATGCCTGCAGTTTATTTTAACGTTTTTTTTCTTCAGTATGCACCTGCTAATTACGTTCATACTCCACATACCTCAATTTAAAAATAATAAATTTTATATTTCAGATTACAAAAGCTTAAAAATATTTGAAAAAGCATAAAAATATTGTATTTTATTTATTTTTACTATCTAGTTTTTATGAATTTTTTTATAATAAAACCCCGTCAAATTGCATATTCTTATGAACATGCAAAATAGAAAATACGTATTTTATTAAATTAAAAAATGTAATTTTTTAAAGAATTCTTTGAACTTTAACAATTTTAGACTGTTCTGGTCTTACCATATCCTACTCATTCTACTAAACTATCCGTAAATTCGTCAAAAGCACAATCACTCCATATATTTCTATTAAATCATTTTAAATCTAAAAACAAAAAGAAATTTAAAAATAAACATAATAGTTATTTTAAAATCAAATAAATAATTTCTGCTCCTAATAGAACCAATACTACACATTAACTAGAATCCTTAATCAAAAACCATCCAAATCCACCAAACCCAAACCACCCCAACACCCCCAAAACCTACCCCTCACCGCCGATAATCCAGAAACCTTCCATCACCTCCAGCAAAACATCAACCCGCCGCCGGCACAATCCAGCCCCTTCTCCACCACTCTCTCTTATCCCGGGCTCCTGCGCTACATGTCACACAGCTGCGCGCGCGATTAAAGAGCCGCTCGCTAGCTCGCCGGCTGCGCGGCGCTCGCTCGTGTGTCAGTGCGTCGTCCTCCACCGTTGCCGGCGCTACTACCGCGGCCGGCTCCCGCAGTCTAACGGCAACAACGCCGCTCTCTCACCGTCCCATCTCTATATACACACTCGCGCGCGCTCGCCGCGAGATAGCCGGGGAAATAAACAGTGTCTCGGTGGGGCCCGACGCGCGAGCCTAGCAGAAAGGCGCGAGTGCGGGAAAAAAATCTAATACGCCGGGCGCGGCTTGTCAATGTTTAGTTCTGTGCCCTCGTGTGATAACGAGATGCGAGAGTTTTGATATATCATGGTGCTGTGCTAGTGTTTTAAAGAGGGTGCGCTGTGAGAGTTGCTGGCAGCTTCATCCTTTTGGGAGTATGTAGCCGCGAGCTGAGCTGACGATGTGGACGACCACGAGGACGACGAAATACGCCGTCGGTGAGTCTTGGATATATTTACGTTTATAAGATAACGATTGCGAAGAGGTAGATTTCCGGCGATGCTGGATGCGCGCTTAGAGCGAGGGTGGAGAAACAATGGGAGTGTTTAAGTGCAGAGTGGGGTTAATTGAGCGAAAATTCGCGCGCGCGCGCGCCGGAAGAAAGCCGGAGGTTACAGACGCGCCGGGTATTTAAATTGCCGGGACATGCGTTTCAAGAATTTTCGCGATTTGACGAGAGAGAGAGAGAGCGGTTTTATTAGAGGCGCTCGCGGGGAGGCCGGATGCGAACGAGGAGGGTGGATTTAATAGCGGCGATTAGGGATTCTGTTGATTCGGAATGGAGGATGCGCGGCGTTTTTGAAGGGAATTCCGAGGAGGTGAGGAGTGATAGTTTCGCTGTTGATTTGTTTTAGTTATTGTTGGAGTTGTGTGGGATGGTATGGCTGGAGGAATTTGTTTATAGCGGTGAGATAAGACGTTATCGTTTAGCCAGAAATAGGAATTCAGTTGCGGGAAGTCAGTGCATTTTTTTAAAGACAACAAATTTTACGATAGAAAGAAGGATGCGGATTCAATCTCGTTGCTGAATCATTCAATTTTTCGTAGAATTCAGATTTTTTTGAAGGAAGTTTAAGTTATTTTTTAATTATTGCTGTTCGAATTAAATTCATCGAATTTTGACGAGAGATATTAAAAAGGTATGAAAATAAATACGTTGAAATAATACTGGTTCAATGCATTGATTCACAATAAAAATGAAAATAAATCATGTGCGTGTAATCTCTCGCAGTTATGAAAAACATTTGTACAGTTCAGAGAACCAATCTGACAGCCATACGATTTTAGCGATGAAAACCGTTTTAATGTTTCTGAATAATTGTTTAAAATTTGTTTCACAACGTTAATTTTAATTTAAAAAAGAGGATTCAAGCTCCCTTGTTCCCTTAAAAAATACTCCAAAACACTTCTGATTATAATTTGTTTTGGGACACATTAAATATTTACTATAATTAACAATTATGAAATTATTCTCAAAACGACATTATTACCTAAGATTAAAATCATGGTGCATCGTCAAAGCAAACAATGGTCTCAGCTGTGCACGAAGGCCACAGCCTTATTTCGTCTCTCTTCAAATTACAATTTCTAAAATTGTTTTCCTTTTTATTTAAGACCATCACGTAATCAAAAGTGATAATCACTTTACATGCCTTTCTGACACGCACCACACACACCAACCCATAAACCATCCTTTAAATTCTCTTTAGCGCTTCTTCAACGTCAACCACGCATCCTTATTCATCATTTCATTAACACATTCGCAACTCCACACCAAACAAACCACCCAAACTTTCTCTCCCATCCCAAAAAAAAATCCAGTCAATCCCTCACCACAATCCCAAACATTTCCCCAAAAATCTCGCGATTTTCCCAGGTCCAAGGTCGACGCTCTGCGCCGGTTCGTTCTGGGAAAAGCGCGTCGCTTCTCCCCCCGTCGACGCACACTCCTGTGTATCTCCCCCACGCGCGCGTGTGCGTATGCCTTTTACGCGCCGGCCCATTCATGCATTGATCGCAGCCGCCGCGCGAGCGAGTGTCGTGTAGGAGAGTAAGGAGCGCTTGTGATAAGACCCGGCCTTCCCTCGTCCTCTGCGATTGTTTGTAATTGAAGGGAGAGAGATGCTGGGCTGGCAGCTGCCTTAAATTGAGTTTTAGCCCTGAGGGCGTGGGTGGAGGTGAGGTTTTGGATTTTTTTGGGGGTTTGGGATTGGATTTTGGTTAGGGTTTGCGGACGACTGTGGAATGGGGTGAGTTAGGTTTTGGAGCTTGTGGTTGTCGATTATCGGGGTATGATTGAAAATGGATAGAGAAGATTTTTAATGGGGTTAGAATAGATTTTCTTATTATTTTGTTAGAAATAAAAAAGTTTTTACGAGAGTAAGTTTTTAAACTGTTTTTTAACGTACATTGTTTTATCGCGAAAAGTCGGGTAAGGTGAAAAAAGAAGTCGTCAGAAATTATTCTTCTACAGGTCCATAATTTGAAAGCTAAATATGCTTAAAAAATTCTCACGCTACTTCGGAAGTGACATCATGCAAGAGTGTAATCAAATTTATTAGATCCAATTTGTGTCCTCTGTACTCCTTGAAGCTGTGAACCTTGACAAAAAAGAAAACAGCTCACGTTTCATATAACTGAATTTCGTGATTTCCGTTAGGTTTCATAACCAATTTGATAATATATCACTTGTATTGTTTCTTTTTAAATTAATGAAATATTAAAAAAGAAAAAACGATTGTTGCATAGAAATAATAAACTATTCGAAAGTAGAATTCAAACAGTAATTCAATACACAGCCGTCCAACAAAACTCAAACACCATTCACACAATATTTAAACAAGAAAAACAATGAATCCAACCACCCAGTAAAAACAATTTACAAAAGAACTAATCCTCAACTCAAAAGCACCACCTACAAACGCCAAATTCCCTCTATAAACATCGCTCAATCCAGCCCGCAGATTCGTCTAGATTTCAGCGTCTAATTTTTTCGTTTTCTTTGTTTCACTTTGGCTTCATATCCGCTCTCCCTCTCCCTTTTCTCGTCTTTCACTCGTCCATTCTTTTCCCAGCTCTCGCGCAGAGCATTGTTACAAGCGGGCCCCTCCTGATTAAAGCGAGCGCTCCGCGCTTTTATCGGACTCGAAATTGGAATGGTCGGCTCGCAAGCTCCCGTCTGGTTTTGGATTTTACTTTTGGCTTCGATAAGGAGAAACTTTCGGCTATTTTTATCGGCGCTTGAGGGGGTTTTATAAACAGCCGGTGTTTGTCTTGGTTATTGTTGGGTCAATGCTTTTTGGTGATTGGAAATGAGGCTTTGATGTGGCGTGTGTAGCTGTATTGATCTGATTGGGAAATCAAAGGAGTGGAGTTTGTTTATCGGGGGTGGGTAAATGTTTGAGTTGAGAACGATATAGTAGATCTTGGCGATTCTTACTGCGCGGTGTTTGGTTGTCGACGGGTTCATTATCAATGAGCTATGGTTTCTGTGAATTTTATAATGTTTGTAAAAAGAGGATTTCGTTTTGACTTGTGGATATTTGAAAGTAGTTTTGGTTTATGTACTTGTTTAATATTTATTTGTATTGACTAATGAGTTTAGATAAGTTTTGATATTTTGAAGTATCATTGATAAGATTGTTATCGCGCAAGGTATCATGACTATAAATACTAATTGATAATATGGCATGTAATGTGTGAAAATACAATGATATCTAAAGAGAAAGAGCTCTATCTAATTGCAGCTTCGTCATCGCTTCTTTATGATAGAGCTTAGGAATCAATATTTAATAACTAATAATTATATTATTTTTTTTTATTTAATAATTACAATGTCTTATTTGATAATAGTATAGTTTTAATCTAATACGAATTATGGTATATAAAAAAGCAGAGACAAAGAAAAAAGAATAACTATAAAAAAATTTATAAGATAAGCTTATAAACGACAAAAGCCTGGAAGAAATAATTAGATTGCAAATCTTTCTCATTAAAGTTACTCACTATATCATGTGGAATCGATGAGAAAATGAGCAAACATTCGCCGAGGTATACAAGAAAATTCTTTTGTGCGCCCGTATAGACGACTCCGGACAAAGTTTTAATAAGATTTTCTAATTGATTCTTGATAGAGATTCTAGAAGCTATAGCAGAAGATTACGGAAACGAAAGATATGCGATAATTGTTTTTCCAAGAGCTACTCTCAAGGGACTTTGCGAATCTGACTAATGAATTTTAATTTCTCACTGCAGTGAAAGATAAAATACAATAAGGTGTAGATTTTTTACTGAAAAGAAATTCGCAAAAACTTTGTGCTTTACCATCAAAACGAAAACGAATACACCGCTCTTACATTCAGCAGCGGACTTTATAAAGGCAGTAACCGACTGACGTTACAAAGTAACTTTCGCAAGCTACAAAGCTTTTGCAAATTTGATTTATACTTTGTAAAGAGCTGTAAATTGGATTCAGCTCGCCGGCAACTTTGTGAATACCAAACCAAAAGTTATGCACACCTGCATTCGAAATTGCCTCAAAAGAGAGAAAAAGACCAGGCCGCAACAGCAGAAACATCCTGAAAATTTATACTTTGGCGCGCGGGAAATTAGTACAATTTCAAAAGCGCCTCTCTCTGAAAGAAGATATTTTTCTTCTCTCTCCACTCGGCGACATTGAGACGTTTCACTCTCAATTAAGCGACAGCTGCGAAGATTTCATTGCATCGGCTTTATCCGACCTAACAATAACGACAATACAACCCCTCGTTCTACCAATCACTGGCCGGGAGCCACCTTCGCGGACAAAAGGCGAGCGAGATGACAAAAATGTATTTCAGTGAGTTTCTCTTTTTGCCAGAAGGTCAATGGCCTCTATAGTGTGTTCTGAAAGCTTATTTATCCTTGTCCTTTTTTTAATTAATAATGAGGGACGAATGCGACTGCTGGGTTTTTCTTTGAATAGAGAAATTAATTTACGCTCGTGTTAGCCGGATCTAGATAAAAAAAAGAGTGAAACGTCACTTGAAGCACACATGGCAAGCACGAGTGAGACGAGTGGCTGCTGCCTCCGGCTCTAGAGCAGTAGCCAGAAACGGTTTTTAAAATAGTCAAAGCATGCTACGAGGTAGATTAGAATAAAAAAAAATACACAAACTATTACAAAATTTCAAAAACGCTATCATCAACCCGTCAAATAAAACAGTCCGTTATTTTTATCACCTTACTCCACAACGAGCGGCACTGCAATCAATTTGAAATATCACCGGTTCTACAGCAAACACCTGAACAATAAGCCCCGGCGCTTACGCAACTATTTTTCCTTTTTTCAAGTTGCAGCCACGCGTGTTGCAAAATAAAGAGCCGCGGCTCTTTGGCGTCGGAAAAACGCGCTAAATTTATATATCTCTCGCCGGCGACAAAAACACGCTCCTCTTCAAATTTTCGCAACATCCACAAACAAAATCCACCTCTCCTTTATCAAGAGATTATCGACTCCCTGCGCAAACCCAGCCTATCCCCTCGCACAAAGCATAATCATAACAACGATAATCGGAGGGTCTGCTCTGGCTCCTCTCGAGACTCCGCAGACAAGGAAAAAAAAAAAGATCGTTCGCTCCACTCCAGGCTACTTCTCCCGGAGCTGGCTCTCGCGCACAATGCGGAAACGCCGCGCGCGGAGCCTGTATATAAAGTTTCTTCTCTTCTCTCCCTTTTATTCGTCTTGCGCTCGTTCCAGCCGAGCGAAGAATCGCCGGCTGCTGTGCGCCGTCTCGCGTGCCGCGCGTTTTCCAGAACCGCCGCGGCGTTTATGTGGCTTGTGTATATATGGGCGTAGCTTTGAAATAAGCTGGCGGTTGCAGGAGCTGCCTGTCGCGAGGCTGGCCTCTTTTTTTCGGGGTGATTAAAAGGGATCTGATTATACGGTTTGTGCGCTTGGAGAGGTAAAAAGGAGGGTTTTTTGTAGCTTTTTGCGAGCTAGCGGATGGTCGATGTTTATTTGATGGGTGTAATGCCGATGCTGGAAATTGGATGGGGATTTTATTTTTAGAGGAGCGGGGAATAGAAGAGCGATGAGGCGTGTGATGGAAAGAAGGTTTTTTTTATTTTGACGGGTGGAATTTTGGCGTTTTTCACGCGGCGAGTTGTTGCGAGAGCTTTCGAGCTTTGGGAAGAGTCAATTAGAGCGCGCGACCCCAAATTTAATAACTCGTTGAGCGCACAATTGTTCAAAACGGGATTTCAAGTGTCACGTCCGTGACGTAAAAACTGATACCGCAAAAATATTCCTGCATTTACTTTCCAGGCTGCATGCACGTCGCACTTAGAGATAAGCCTACGTGGACGTAAAAATACTCTGCCGTAAGCTTCGAACGATAATTCTTAAAGAAAATAAAAAATTCTCACCTATCTTCCTTTGTCCCAATTAGATAAGGTCAATGCAAGTATATATGGGTTAACAGACTTTTACCATAACAAACTCCGTAGTGACTCGCAGTCTCACGTTTATTCTCTCGGAATTATCTACTATAACAGACGAACACGCGCGCTCATACTCATAGCCGCTAAGCCGGCGCACACCCACTCGCACGCGAGGCATTTAATTTCAAGAGTCGTAAAAAGGGGACTGGCTTTTCCTCTAAGCGGTCCAATATGCTGAAACGAGGTAAAAAGAAAGGTAATTAGGAGGCTACTATTTTTACACTTTATTGTTTGCTTAGAACACATACTGGGCTTGTTTTATAAGGAAAAGTTATATTTTAATTTCATGGATAGATATGAGATATTCAGGGTTTGATGAACTCTGTTACTTGGGAGATAGTTTGAATCTATGTGGAAATTTAATTAGTTAGGTTTAATTATTCAGAGAATCCTGTCGGTCGCGAGTGAGTACTAACTCCTCTTTAATTGACTGTCGCAATTTTATTAATATTAGAAAAATCTTAGGATATAATTAGGACCTATTTAAATTTTATTCTGTAAAATGAACGTTTTAATTTATATTCTCGTTATAATATTGTTTTTGATTAGCAAAACAAGGTGACAACGAGGTATTTTTTTAAATTAAATATTTTTTACGAAAAATAGATTATTGTTATTGTTGACAATAATTTTATAG
Organism: Eupelmus urozonus; assembly: GCA_900480035.1. Taxonomy (NCBI): domain Eukaryota; kingdom Metazoa; phylum Arthropoda; class Insecta; order Hymenoptera; family Eupelmidae; genus Eupelmus; species Eupelmus urozonus. Next base: position 3,719 of record UELX01000372.1, on the reverse strand, counting down.
ATATTAAGTTTTAACATTACTTTATTAAATTATTTTTGTTTTATAATAAATTATTTTATAGTATGAGGCATAATATAAATATGATTTTCTATGAAATAATAGTGAATAATTGGAATCTCATTGTATTGTATAAATTATTTTCAAAATTCTGATTTTAACAATGAACTAAATTTAATACATAAAAGCTAATGCGGTATAAAGGAAATTCCAAAGTGATGCGTATTAACTGCATTATCGGATATGCTAAATTTTCAATTCGAATATATTCATCAGAATTAAATATAAACGAAATTGAACTTAACTTGTGGTTCTGTCTGCAAATTAAATGTATCAATTCGTTTCTATAAGTGAGTACGAAAATGGGAAGTGAAGTAAAAGAAGCATTTATGTTTCATGAACGCGCTTACAGTGTGCTGTTAGTGACGGGTAGAAAGGCTCGTCGATAAGCGTATTCGATTTCATGCAGAAAAACACAAATGGAAGTCAAAGAATACGTTACTAGTTGATAAGCTTTCGCAACTGTTATGATAAGAGAAAAGTAAGTACAGTCCTGCACTTCGATTTTACTATATGACTTGAAAATATTTTTAGAGAGAAATTGGCATATATATATTTTATATTTTTATTTATAGTTTTTTGTGGTTCTTAATAATAATAGTATAACTAGATTTTATTGTGTAATCAGTTACTATGATTATTAATTTATGGATAAGTCTATTTCAAAACTAATGTACTACTTTAATTTCAAATTTGGCTATGATTTATCTGGGATTTAAATTATTCTTTAACGTAGTATTATAATTTATAATAATATGGAATATAAAGAATGAATTATTGCTTAAAAATATTCACATAAGTAATTAAACGCATTGATAAGGAAAGAAATGAACAAACTTGAAGTTTTAAAATTATTATTTTAAGCCAGTGTTTGAAAAATAAGAGATGAGTCATTGATAACATTTAAAAGTTTAAATTATTACAAAATTATCCAAACAATTTATTACGCAAAGTAATTTCACTTTATTAGTCACGTTACTTACTTTGACGTTATTTTAATCCTCCGTAAAAGCATCTTATGATATTCTCATAATGAATCACTCTAGCTCCATGATATTCAAATTCATCTCGTTATTAATTTCAGCTTGTGGATAATATCCACTTTCAAGATATTATAACAAATAATAATTCTAAATGATAACTTTTCAAAACTGATTTTTAGCTAGTTTTTTATAAAGGCAAATAAATTTTAAATATCCCAAGAAAAATTTATTATAATTTTAGTAAAATTTCAAAAGTAATATAGTACTTTTTCTACTCGGTTCTATCTTTCCCATCCAATATATAGCATTTTTTATTAGTATATAAATTTTTCTTCCCGATATTTTAAAATCAGAAAATTAAAACGTTTACCTACACAAATTAAAATTATCAAAGCTCTAAAAATAGTTATACTGTTATTACTCAACCTCCCTATATTACCTATAGCCATTCTCTTTATACCTCCTCCACCAAATCACTAAACCCGCAGCAATTAAACATCAATACCCCAACACGGCTCACCTATTACCCCAAAATACGATCTCCCACCATCAAAACCTCTCCAACCCTCCCTCCCCCACCTCAATCGCAAAAACGAAAGCCTCTCGCCTTGTAAAAAAACCTCCTCCTTATCAGCAAGCCAGTCACACACTGGCCATTCATCGGCCATAATTGCGTCGCCTCGAGCCCATCACGGCCTTTATATACACACTCGCACGCGTCAAGCCTGATACATACGTCGACGGATGTACGCGCGCGCGTAAACAACCCGCTAGGGACTGAATCGTACGTATACACATGCAAACCGGGGTTGCGAATTCGGCTATACGCGTGCGCGTACACGAGTTGTATAATAATCGCAGACGCGCCAATGGCTTATGGAAAACGTCCTATCGTTGATTAAACTTCGGCCGATCGACGCAAGCGCTAGCCTTTGAAGATTGCGCACGTGAATATGTGCTGCTTTGGTTTATGGATATCCCGAGAGTGGGTGTATATGGGTAGGCAGTGGTGATTATTGTTGGACAGAGCGTCTGGTTTTACGAGCGTGTCCGAAATGTCGGATACGCGCGGCCTCCTGCGCGCTCGACGGTCTATATAGGACGGATATATTTGAGGTGGAGGAGGAGGCGTATGTGTCGGCGATGTTTGCGAGGAGGAAATATTGTTTGGCTCTGCAAGCGGGCGCCTTTTAGCGCGAGCAGCGGCTGGAAATGTGTCGAGGTGAAGCGCTGAGCGAGTGGTGAAATTGGTTTTCGGATGTACGAGGTTGTGAATTTGTTATGGATAGAGTTTGTGTTATATACCGAAGTTGCTTAAGTTTAGTATTTTGTATAAGACATTATATTAGTTCTAGTTTGTAGATTTTCGAAAATTATTAGACGAGTATTTTTTTCTTTTAATGATTCGGTAGTTATTTGTAATGATGCACGTCAAGCCCATTGCTTTTTACCATAGCTTTTTTAAAAATATTATTACGGGGCGCGTTAGTCCTTCGATGTCAAGTATACGATGCGATCGCATGGGCTTGACGTGCCTGTATATGTCGAGTTGTGAATTCTAACATGGCTAACTTAGATTTATATTTATAATGAGAGTTATTTTATATTTTCTTTTATTGCCTCTTTTTTCTAATGTAGTTTTACTTTTTTTAATTGAATTCACGATGACTGAATGTACACGTTTTACACAATCAAAGTATTTTGACGCATAGTAGGCGGCTTTACTTTTTCTTTCATTTATTTTTTTCAGTCTAAAAATGTTTCAGCCGTTATGGTCAAAATATGTGAATTTTATGGGCTGCTGTAAAAAGGGATTTTATCATGATTTTCTGAAAATCAGCAACTTTTTAATCCATAAAACTTAAATATGCTAAGAATTTTCAAAAATTTAGCCCTACACGCATCTATCGCCTCTCACCATTATCTTCTAGATACCTTGGCTTGCCTGTAATTACAAGTGATGTAAGTTAGGATTTAGGTCAAGTAATGTAGCGCCCAAAAATCCATGATCACACGGCCCAATTGCAGCCAACCTGAAATGAAGCTATATTAGTAACTGATTATCGACGAAAAGTCCAGGCTTATTAAAAAGTCTATTTAATAAGCCCTGATCCAAATCGCAACAATGACAAGGACACTGAGGAGCACTTCCTCAGCCCCTCGTCAGCGAGCTTTGATTGATTTAATAAAACGAAGAAAAATGATTTAATTGTTTTACGTAATCACAGAACAGTAGTGATCAGCTCCTCATGTGAAAGCAAGTTCAGGAATCCTCAGAATCAATTGTTGCTCTGATATCTACGTTTACAAACAACATGCGGACAGGTAGAAAATTGGATCGGTTCTTACTGCAAAGCGATGACCCTTGGGGAATAAAATCATATTAAAATCTGAAATTAATGTACTGGTATTAGCATCAGAATTATGTTTAAATTTTAATTTAAATTACAATCATAGCTAGTTCTGAAGAATCAGAACAATGTCTGAAGGTTTAATCCTGTTTATCTTGAAGCTATTTCTAATGTAAACAATATTTTAATTCTGTAAAAAGCAAATGAAAGCTTGTCTTTTCTAGTTTAATTTTATGTATTTACAGATATACACAAGTTTTTTCTAGACTAAATAAAAAAGGTTTAAAAAATAGCGTTTATTTCAATATTTCCTTAAAATAAAACTAAA
>UELX01000371.1:0-84980 GCA_900480035.1 Eupelmus urozonus | reverse complement strand
GGGGGGGGGGGGGGGGGGGGGGGGGGGGGGGGGGGGGGTAGCTGCTAAAGGAAGAGAAGAGGAAAGCCACGGGGCGAGAGGCGGCTGCTGCGCGCGGTATTAAGAGCAGGAAAAGGGGGTGGGTGTGTAGGTAGTGGCAATTCTGGCAACATGGCCGCACACACAGGGATGCTACCGAAAGGGGGTGGTGGCCGCGCACCTACGTAAAAGACCAAGGGGTGGGAATCGAGCCCTGAGAACTCTGCTCTGGCTTTCCTATGCATTTTCATCTCACGCTTCTATATGTGTGTGTGTGTTTTCCCGCTCGCGCACACGCGGCTACCTGTCACGTATAACCAGCTCTCCCTCGCGTTCGCTCATCAACCCCTTCCACCCCCCTTTTCTATATCCACTTTGCTTAGACGACGACGACGACGATCGCGAGCGCGGAGCTCGGCCGGGTTATTGGATTATTAAGGACCGCTATTGGATTAAGCGCGATTTCAGTTCCGCGACTCATTTCGAACTTATATACGCCGGGGCGCGCGCGCGCTAGTGGTGGTAGTTCGGAGGCTTGCGGTGAGGGCCGCCGAGAGCTCCGATTGGTCCCGACGCTCGTCGAACTTTCGAGAAAATATCCGCTCTCTCCTCTATCTCGCCCCCCTCGGCCATCGACAAGAGACTCGTGTGGAATAGTGCTTGGCGAGGGTAGGGGGCTACTAGTGGAGGCTATATACGCGCGACGTTAATGTATGGAGAACCGGAGAGTTAATGAATTTCGTAGGACGGGCTATTTCCGCGGCGATTGGAGATTTCGCGCAGAAGTAGCGGCAGCGCGCACATTGGCCGAAGAATTAAGAGAGAGGACCGCCCGAGGATATGGAATATTCCCGAGCTCCGCGCTTTAAATTTTCAATAATCCGGCGTATATGCGCCTGGGACGAGAGTTCATCCGTTGTATTTAAAGATTCGGGATTATCTCTTCCTTCAATAAAGCGAGAGAGGGGGCTAAACGTTGTAAAATATTTGCTCTCCTTTCGGACATTAGCGCAAGCGCGCGCTCACATGAAATTTCGTTAAATCAAACCTACCTCCTGCCTGCATTCTGCCCTCGTTAAATATTTCTTCGAGTATATAATAATGATGCGAAATTTTTCGATGCCATCGATTATCCGATCCGTTTATTTTTCGCGCATCAAAAGAGAAAAAACGACTCGACGGAAATTCCATCCCGGCAAGAGAGCGGTTTAAAGTCCCGTGAAAGAAGCCAAAAAGATCGTCAGAGCGAAAAAAGCTCGCGCGGGAGCGCAACAAGTAATTTGCAGAAAACACGAAGAAGGAGAAAGAGCAGAGCGTGCTTGTGTCGTACTCGCGCGGACACTACTAGTTCGTTATTCCGTACAAGCAAGAGCGAAAGAAGCGGGCGGGACGAAAATTGCTCCTCTTTCTCTCTTCCGCTTTGTCACTCTTTCTCTAACCCAGCCTCTCGCTCCCCGGATCTCGAAGAACGCTTTTTCTCTCCCTCGGCGCTGTAGCTAATCCTCGCGACTTTTAGCGCCGAGCGGTAACTCATCCGATCAAACTCGCGAGGCTTAGTCCTAATTTAAGGGCGCAAATGAAAACCACCCCCGCGCTAATTTAAGGCCTGCTAGTCCCGCTCTCATTTGTTTTAACCGCTCTGCCGTGCGGCTGCTGCTGCAGCGCGTGCCGAGCGAAAAACCGACGCCGGCCTATACGAGAGCGCGCGATGCGCTAACGACTCTGCCGCGTCGGCGGGCTGATGTTGTTATAGGTCGACGTGTTGTCTGATATACAAGTTCGATGAATTTTTTTTTTTTGAAACTATACTTTTATGGGGTATGCGATTCTTTGATTTTTTAAGTTTTTTTATTTTTCTTTCTTTGGCTTGGTTAGGCTGTGGGATGGAGGTTCTGTGATGGGTGCTTTTATGGAGAATTAGAGATTATTAGTGGGCAAATTGTGATTAGTGTTGGTGATTTTGATAAAAATGTTATTTATTAAAAAAGGATACGATTAATATAATCATTTTTTTCTTAATTTATTCGTTTTCATGCAAATTTTATTTATTTTAAAATGTTATGCGCTTTCTGAATTCAAAATAAGTTCAGGAATTAAGTTTGCAATATTCAATTTTAAAAAATATTGGCTCTACTTCGTTGAAGAAAGGCCAATTTCTTAAAACGAATTTATGTACCACTTAGTGCATATAACACTTTAACAATAAAACCGTTAATTTGTTGTTACTTCTGAAGTGAATCTAAAGTGTATTAATTATTTATCGATTTACATTTTAATTTCCATCTAAAGTTTTAATTTCATGAATATTGCACCTGCATCGAAGAAAAAGCGCAATCGCACGCTTTTTGAGGTAAGTTTCGCTCGATATCCTCGAACACGCATTTAGAAATGACCCCGGCGGGTTAGGGCCGCTATCAGACGATCATGTAACCGCGCATTGGTTTCGAGGTTTATCGAGTTCTTCGATTCCTTCTTTTTATCCAGTCTCGTCGATAATCTAACGCCCACCCCCTTGAAATCGCTCGTTGTACAGCAGTTTGTGTATACGCTTTTAGTATACATACGCGCTACTGCCTTCAAAATACTCGTTTTACTTTGATTTTCTGGCTTGAGCATTTAAAATAACCCCTTTACACTTAGCTATGTTAACAATATTTTATTCTATTTATTGTTTAGTATTTATTGATTTAAAAAAAATATCTTCAACGTTTCGTAACATTACATCTATATGCTGAATTCATGTATGCGATATGTAGAGAAATTGTGCTCCGGCTTTGCCCCACAAAATTTAAAAAATGAATCAATATTTTACGTTAAAAAAATGTAAACAGATACCGTATAGTAAATAGATTGCGACGAAGTTCAAAATTCAATTTACACACAAAGTGTAAAAAAATTCCTGAAATATGCTCATGTCAACTGCTAGAGGTCATGTTAAAGTGGTTTATAAAACAAAAAGAAAATTTTAATATTTTTATCTTGTTGTTTTAGGATGTTTTGAGACCTTGAAATAAACATTGCACTCGCTTCAACACAATTTAAATGTTTACGATGAGGTTGCTGTTTACGTTTTTTAGTGTAAAATATTTTTTAAAATTACTTTTTAAAATTTAGTAGGTCGAAAGCTGATTTCAGTTTCTCCATTTACCATGTACATACAATATGAATTAAACATATAAATATGATGTCATGTGAAACCTATATCATTAGTTTTTTCTTCTTTATATAACAATATTTATTTTCAGAACGAGATATTCGAAAATAATTAATTTATGTAAGCTCATTACCCTTATTTACTCGTAATTAATTATTTGAAAAGGCTGCATTATGTAATTTAAAAGTTCTCTTCGAATAGTTATTCTCCAACGCGCCTAAAAAGCACAAATATAAAAATAATTATTAATTATTAATGTGCAGACTGGTGGAGGTGCGGAGAGGGAGCTGGAGCTGGGGGGTTAAACACACCGGCTCGAAACATATATAAAAATAATTAATTCCTCGCTACGCTCTCTAGCCCAACGCTCGTTTTATTCTACTTCTAATTAATTATTTTGAAAGGATGCATTACAAGTTAGAAAGCAGGCTTGCGCTTGCGCGTTCGTTACAAAGGCAGAGCGCCAGCGAAATATTCATGGAGCTCGTTGAACGGTGAAACTCAATCATTTTACGCCCGCGCACAATGTAGCCATATACACTCTAGCAGCCTCGGCCCTCTCCATAATCATTATTTTCCCCAAAACTTACGTTTAATAATATGCCAGCCGGCCGTCAGTCCGCGCGCGCTCGCGCTCGCGCCCGTAAGCACCGCCAAAGCATTCGGGCAATTATACAGGCTCACTGTAATTATTACAAACCGTACATGTATATGAAATCGAACGTCCGAGCGCTCGCGCATTTCGCCGAAATTCAAAGAGAGCTGCTGCAATATTCGTAAAACTGTTTAGATTGATTCCCGAGCCCTTTCCCCGCCCAGCTCTCGCGCTACTCGCTCGCTCGCTCGCGGTATATTTCATTATGCATAGTATACAAACGTGTATACGTACAACGAATATTAAACTTGATTTATATCTAACCCATGGCTGGGCCGCGGCCGCGAGCCTTATGCACTTTATCCAGTGTAATTATTTGTTCGGTTACTGCGTCGGCTGTGTGGCCAAGAATTTTAATAACTTTCTTTTCCTGCGTTTCGTTGATTATCCGATCGATCGTATTGCTCATCATTGCCAATCTCGCGATTTATTTATATAAATATTTATCGATGCCGATTAGTAAATAAAATTTTGATTTATTCTCATTTAAGCTTATGTATTATTTTATAAATGTATAAAGAAAAAACACCACTTGAGATACTTTTCCTACGTACTTCAAACGCACTTCACAAATTCTCACAAATCACAAAATAAGAAAAGACGACGATTCACGACCCAACCTGGCAGCGCGCGACTCGACAACTGATCAGCTCTCTCGCGCTCTCATCCGATCTGGCCCCGAAAACCGTTTCCGGGGGGGTCCGAATCTGAATATAAAAAGCGAGCGCGCGCGGCGCGCAGCATCCAGAGGGCCAAAAAACCAGAAAGACGGCTGGGGGTCCGAGCGCCGCGGCTCGCGCTGTCCAGGTGGGGTCCGAGTCGCGCACCGGTAATTCCGGCGCTAGAGACAACAAACTAAACCGTCGCTTCTTTCTTTTCTCCGCTCGTCGCGCGAAATTTGCATGATCGGCCAGACCTTCGCGGAGGTCCAGGAGAGCGTCTCTAGGGCGACCGGTCACGCAGGAAATACCGCTTCGGCACTTTGTGCCCGACTGGAATGTTCCGCGCCCTTGCGAGCGTTTTTAATGGGATGATCTTTCAGGTCCGTTTCTCGAGGCTCGTTAAGCTCGAGCGAGCGCGGAGGAAATTAAGAGGAATTTTCTTTGACAGTCGGTTTTAAGAGCGGGGGCTTTTTGGCTTGGATTTATGGCCTATTTTTGGGGGGGATTTTTCGGCGGATATGTATGTTGTGCGTTACGTTCGCGTCATTTGAAATGTATATTACATCGAGATATGTATATATGGACGGATTGTAAATTATTTATAATAAATTTACATCGATAATTTTGAATTACATTGTAAATGTGTTTGCATAATAAATTCATGATTAAGCGTATTAATATGAAATTGTTTACATTTGTACATTGCTGAATGTACACTCAACTTTTATTTCTAACTGTGTTAATAGAATTACTTATTTTTGAAAAATGCCTTGATATGATTAATAAATATGCAGTTATATATTGAAAATCGAAAATAATGCATGTACATATATTTTCAATTGATATACATACAGATTTATGTCGTAATTCATTGGACACAAGTTTAATATTGAACATTTATTTTTCATCAATATTTCAAATGGTTTCAATTGTAAATAAAATACCTATTAAAGCGACTTTGTATATGCTTATATTTAGAATTCAATTCCTTACTATAAGAAGCTTTGTGGTAGTGAAAAAAGTTTTTGAAAAAACATTTTATATAAAGGTTTTGAAGAATTTAGAATCGAAAAATACTGTTTTCAGTAAATGTTCCTACAAATGTGAATGTATGCGCTTGTATGTTGAAATGCCTTAATATGCACCTCTATATCTTTAAATCTACTTGATCGTTAATTAATTATTATTTTATCTTTAATCTCTGCTGTCAACTACGTAGGAGTTAATAAAAAAATTGTTATTAACATTTTAACTTCACGTGATTTTGTTTGCTATCAGAATGAACAATTGCACTTCCATTAAATGTTCTTCTTTATTCTATAAACAGGCAATCTTGAAGCTGATAATTCTGAGATTTATTAAAACAAATTAACAAGATACAAAAAGATTTATATCAGTTAAAAACAATCACATTAATTGCTAGTTCCTAAAAGCATTAAAACAACTTGTTTTATAATCGAGCCAATAAAAACCCAACTATTCACAAAATCTCCAAACACACATCTTTTTCTCTTAAACGCTTCCAAGCAATCCCATGAGCAGCTACTTACAAAGAGGCTGAAAACAGGCCGAGATAAAGCACGGAACTGCAGCTCGCAAGACGAGGCCATAAAGGCTCCCGCGGCGTTATCTCGCGCCGATACTGCCAATGGGCAAGGGCCTTTTAAAGGCCGGCTCACGGCGTGTAAAGCGAGCTCGTTCAGCGAAGGCGATCGGCCAAGCTCTATCTAAAGAAACCTCATCCCGCTACAATAGTAAAAGCTTACGACGAGCGGCTGGTTATTGGCTCGCGCCGAGGCATCTCCGCAAATGGTTAATAAAGCCCAGCGGAGAGTGGGAGAGAGAGACACACACACAAGGGGACGGTGGTTAAGGTCGGCGTTAATGATGCCCGCATGCCGCCCTCCCAGAGGGGGAGGCAAAATAAATGGCGGCTTATACCCGTCCAGCCAAGGTGCGTGGAGGAGGACAGCAGAAGCAGTAGCTGCCTCTCCCTGAGGAGGGACTATACTACAGGCTGGGCGTGTACGCGCGAGGAGATAAACTGAGAGACGATATTCCCGAGCGCCCCCCTTCCCCCCTCTGCGGCTCCTCTTGCTTTTTGCTACTGCTGCTGCTGCTGCTGCTGCTGGCTTCGTTCTCGGGTGACTCGTCGTCCTTTTGCTTGGTTTTTCGTCAGCCTCCTAACTGTTTTTCTTCTTATCTGCGCGCTGAAAGAGGGCCAGCGGCCTTTGCTTTCTTTCTCCTTTTGTTCGCTGCTGACGTGGAGATTTCTTTGTGTGTAGGATGGATTCGTTCTTTCTGTGCGTTAAAATTTATAATATGTACGCGCTTGGTTACTGTCTGTTTAATTTAATGGAATTATTAAATATGAGTTTGAAAAAAAACTTGTTCATCGTGTTCAATTTGGTATGTTTTAGTGTAGAAATCCCGATTTGAACAAATTTTTAAAGAAAAATTTTAATGAAATAATTAAAGTTGAATATATTAATGATTTTTAATTAGTATTATTAAATTAGTGAATTAAATAAGAGAATGAGAATAAAGTATTTTTTTAGCTTAATAGGTGTTCATTAAACGAAATTAAGTATTTATCTTAAACACAGAACGTAATACAAGTAACAGAATATAGTATTAAAATTAGACGAGTTTTTAATAAAGATTTTCTCTAAATTAAAAATAATTTTTCTATTTACAGAGAGTTCTCTAATTAATTATGTAAATAAAATGAAGTAATTAAATTTTCAAATAATTATTATACAACACCTTTGAAATAAATTAAATCTTCTTACCTATGCAATCCGGTTAAAATATTTTTTTCAAATTCACAAAATACAAAAATTCTCGTACGCTTGTACCCGAATATACCTCGAAATAAATTGTTACTTTTTTATTACTATTTTCCTCGCTTTTTCAACATTTCGAAGAGAAATTATAATTAACAAAATCAAAGATTAAAAATGCACTTCTTTGATATTCCTAATAAAGCGTAAAAATAAAAAAATAAAAAAAAAAAAAAAAAAAATAATAAATCTGACCTCGAAACAAAACGAGCAAGCATCGTCCAACAATAGCAGCTGGCAATCTATAAACTATGCAGTGAGCGTGCCCTCTCCAGATAAACAGTTATCCCGCGAGCGCATATCCCCGGCGCATGAAAAAAGCAACGAGCAAGCAGCGCAGCGGGATGGACGCGATCAATTCCAGCGAAAACCGCAAATCGTCCCAGGAAAAAAAGCGAATTTCGCACTCTCCCCCCCTCTCGGCGCTGGCCGCTTCGTCCGCGTATTCCTTACACAAGGCCATCCGCGCGCACAGCCTAAAGATTGCGCACGCAGCGTGAATTTTCGGCGGGTTGAAAATTTCGCGCTAATTAACAAGGAAGCTCCCGGGGCTTCGAATCGTTAATTCTCCCCCTCTCCTCTCTCTCACGCTCCCTGCTGCGCATAATTATGCATTTAGGAGAGCTTCGGAAAATTGAACATTTCTGTTCGGCTAGTTGTAATCGGTCAGACGCACGCGCTGCCGCTGCAGTTGCACGCAGGCCATTCCTCTCGGGCAGCGCTGCGCTGGAAACGAACGAACGAACGAGCCGAGCGCAGAGCCACGTCCGAGTGAATAACCGCGGCTAGAGAGAGAGACAGGGAGAGAGCGCGAACTTCGCGTGATTTATGTTGATTCGCGTTAAATTACTTTGTTCCGCGCGAGAGCGGACGCCGAGACGTTTTTATAAGCGTCGCATAGTCAATGGGAGGGAAGTCGGGTTTTTCTTTTTAGGCTGGGTTGTTTTGAAGGTGGCTTTGCTTTTTGAGGATTGAATCGAATGGGATGATGTTTTATTTATTTTGTTTTTATTAAAGGTGATGGTGCGTGTGCTTTTGTTTTTTAATAATTGTTGTTTGTAAATTTTTATTATTGGTAGTATTTTGAACATTTTTGAAAATTTAAACTGAATGCGCGCATTCAATAAATTGTCTGGCACATTTCAAGTGCCAAAACCACTCTCCATCGGATGATTTGAAAGCCAGAATTTTGGTCAAGATAATGCAGGAGTAATCCGAAATTCTACTTCAGCTGATCAGTCCAGACAGCAAAGTTTATTATAGTTGGTGCAAGTTAAAGTTTGTTTTGATTTTATAGAGCATCCTCTTTGCAAAATTGCTAGTTCCAAAAATTTATTACAGGTTTCTTAATGATCCTCCATAAAGCGGCAAAAACCTCTGATGTACTTCTGCATTTTAGCACACGGCAAAACTTCCCAGCATCCTGTAAAATAACAATATCACATTATCAACTAATAATTACTAAAAGAAAAAATATTACAAAACCATATCGAGCAGAGAGCGAAAAAAGAAAAAGAAAAAGAGATAGGCGCAGGAAGCGCGAAGTGGAGATGAAAAATAAGTGAGTATAAAGTAGCGAGAAAGAAAAGGGGGATGAGCAGCAGCAGCAGCAGCAGCAGAGAGTCCGTAGAGCAGCGAGCGCGCGCGTGCGGGCAGGCAGGCAGGAAGGAAAAATGAAGAGAAAGAGAGAAGAGGGTCGACGGGCGAGACGACCGCGAGAAGGCGCGCTCGCTCGCGTGAAGCTATAAATTTTCGCCGCGGCGGCGGACACGTCCCGGATTTCCCCCATTAATACCAAACTTCCCTCGATGAGGGATTTCTCTTTTTAGTTTCTCCCTCTCCCCCCTCCTCTTTCCTAACACTTGTTTCGGAATAGTTGATTACCGTAATACCTCTTCGCCCGGGAGATAAACAAAATGCGCGCCCAGATAAATCAGAGCCCGGCCACTTTAAATCTCTAAAAAGCGTGTAAACAACGCGGAGCGAGCATCTTTCGCTGGCTGAAGGCTGTATAGGTACGTGCTCGCGGGCATTCGAAAACCTGACAATTTATGACGCGGTCTTGCTGTTTTACGCGGCCGAATTAACTTTCGGATTGGTAAATGTTTTTTTTTTTCGTCAAGCTTAGGTATTTTTGGTAATGCGCTTTCTGATTTACAAAATTAAGGTGCCTAAAATACTAATAACTATACCTAACTTCACACTCAACATTCAATCTGGCCTATCGCCTATTTTCACCACCAACCCAACAGCCAGCATCAATCCGAAAGTCATTATAAAAAAGCCGCACAAGAAATAACAGGCGTTAAAATCTTGTTCCGCAACGTAATCAAAGTTAGCTCGTAAATACAAATCGAACGAGCTCGCTCTCGCGAATAAAATCACGCTTCGAAACAAGGGCTTGACACGGGCTCGGCGCGCGAAAATCCGATGGATCGCACGCGCGCGCGCGCGCGCAGCGAATCGGTCGAATTAAAGCTCATCATCGACACCTTAATTACAAGCGAATCAAATTCATCGCTCTCGCCACGCTGTGTATAATCATCAGCCGAGCCGCGCGCGAGCGCGCGTACATCCGCCGCTGTATTTTACTCGCCTTTTGCCTGGGTGTATATATATATGTAGAACTGCCGCGAGAGCTGTAACTCGTTATAATGCGAGAGAGCGCGATTCCATTCTTCTAATAATCGTCGCAAAATCATCCCCCCGTCGAGTAATGCGCGCTCGATCATTATTATTACGGACAGCCGCGTCCGCCGAGTAATGGCAAGGGAAGAAAGAGAGACATGTATGTAGGCGTCTGTGTGTACGTTGCTATATATAGGTGGGTACTCAAAACCACGTAACGAGAGAGAGAGAGAGAGCGTGCGTTGATGTGTGTATACGCACGGTGTATGATGAGCAGTAAGTGCACGTTGATCGAAAATTAAATATCAATTATTGGAGGTGAGATGTAAAGGGTAATTAGAGGGAATTACTTTTTATGGGTAAAGAGTTCTGGAAGATTTTGGAGATGGTGTTTGTGATTGGGAAAAAGTGTGATTGTTAAAGTATTGGAATTGCTAGAAATGTTTGGGAGTTTACAATGTGGAAATCGAGTCTCGGTAAGCGCAATATTTCGCAAAGCGAAATGCATAAAGTGTAATTATAGAAAGAAAATCTGTGTTTACACCGAGAGCCAGGCGGTACGCATTTCGATTGGATGATGAAATTTCACACTCAATGAATCAAATTTCCCCAGCAGCGTGTTCTTCTATTCTCGTACATTATGCTGTTTACCAAACATTTATTAAGCTAAACCGTCTAATGCAATTGTCACTATATCTGCATATGTCTATTTATACGAAACGCCACGAAGCAGCGAGTGATTTTTTTTCCCCCCGGCGAGTAATTGGCCAAACAAAAATTCTTGACTCAAAAACCAAAATCCCACCCACGCCCATGCCCGTTATTATTACTACCAGGAGGATAACGCACGCACACACAAAGCCGCAACTAGGCCATCAAGCCACGATCCGACACAGGAACGCGCACACACACACACACACACACACATGCACACACACATACCCAGGCACTGGCACGTACAAAATACGTCCGCATCGTTCGCTTCTCGTTTAAAACAACGCGCACGCACTTCCATTTCTCCCTCTCTCTTTCCCTTGAATCGTAAGTGCGGCTGCAGTTCAATGTGCACCGGCAGCAGCGTCAGCACACACACACACACACACACACAGAGAGACACATACAGGGACGCGCTCGCGCATCCCGGCTGCACCGGAAAATATCCTCGCTCGCGCGTAGCCAGACTCTATCCACATGCACCTGCACGCACGCACAAAGACTATCCAAAAGCTCGGCGAGCTCGCGCGCATTGATGCAGGAAAGCTCATATACATACATACATGCGAGCGCGCGAGCGCGGGCCCCGTAGAAACGAACGAACGAGCTCTGTTGTTGTAACGCCCCGGTACAGCGTGTAACGCGGCCGGCCTCTACTCGCTCTCGCATGATGAACGATGAATAATAAAGGACGCCGATGAACAACAAAACGCCGAGCGCCCGCGCGCTGGCCTACGCGAATAATGATCGGAAGCCTCCCCGCGGCGGTGCGCGCGATGACGACGAGCGCAGAGCTGGCCCTGCCCGATGGACACTCGGCGCGTGACGCAAGATCGATGATGCTCTGGCTAAATTAATGAGGAGCCAGAGGATCGGGGAAAATTTCGTGAATACTGAAAAAGCGGGCTCGAGGCTTTTGCGGATGGCTTCGGCTTTTTTCGATGCTTGGCTTGCTGGGATTATAATGAGATTCGGGGAGGTAGGCTAGCGCCGCTGGATTATCGGGATTCTTGATTTTGTTTTGTTTTTGTTTTTTATTTTAATTACTGAATAATATTTCGTGGAGTGAAAGGTTTTCTGAAAATTATTCACCAATTAATATTTATGAGTTGCGTAGAAATTTATTGTGAAATTGACTAATTTTATTTGAGCTAGCATTGGCTGTAGATGCTTTTTATTTATTAGAGCGATTCGTACTTCTATAATATAAATTTGAAATTTTTGCAAAGGAACATGTACAAACAAGAAAAACTAATAAAACGGTACTATCAAAGTATCATTTATCAGTGGGTGCTTCAGCTTATTAAACTGCACACTTACTTTTAATTAATGTAGTATTATTGTTATTATCATTTGAATATGAAATAGTGAAGTAAAAGATTTATTTGAAGCAATTTATACAGCAGCTTTAAAAAGTAATTATTGAAAGTTAGAAAATGTTTGTGACGTTAAAAATACACATTCAATAGTCTTACCAATAAAGACTGTTTCTACTTAAAATAATCTTTTCATATAAAGAATCCTACTCAATTATCAAAGAATTAATAAAATAATTGCATAAGTTAAAAGCTTCTCTATAAATATACGGCAGGCATAAACTGCTTTAAATCCTACAGCGGCTCTCGCTTTATTAGATTAAAAAAGAAGCAAATAGAAAAATTTGTTATCAGCTTTTCCTCTCGAAGAAAATTGTCAATTTGTGTATCATAAAAATAGCATACGCCCTTATAACCCAATAAACTTCTCCATCAAAATAACGAATCCCCAAACTTTCCAACTCCCCTCCAGCAAGAGAAAGAAAAACTTCATTTCCACTGATAAAAAGCAAAGAAGATTATAGGAAAGAAAATTTGGGCAAGTGCGCTGCGGCGCAAAGTACTTTTTGCCCGATCGGCGTAGAGGCGCATAGGCCACTTAACTCTCTCCGGCATTGAGAGCAGAGTGTTGGGCAACTCTCTCGGCGGCACATGTAGGCGAGCGTTCGAGCGGATATAAAAGAAGAACTGTCGGTCTGGCGTCGAATGTAGACGGGGGGGAGCTTGCGCAGTGGGCGGTAGGAAAGTTAGCGCGGGAAATTACCGAAAGCTCGGTCTGAAATTTTCGTTATTATAGCTCGCTTGGGTAGGTGGCCTGGCGCTGCCCGGGTGGAGAGAGGGAGAGAGGGAGAGAGAGAGAGAGAGAGAGGATCGATGGTTAGGAAAGTTCGAGACAGTCGCGGCAAGACTCGGGGGCATATAGGAGCGAGCCGACGAGGAAGGAAAGGTGCTGGGCGCACGTACGCTCGGGCGAACCAATCGCAGCCTGAGCTTAACAACCCAGCAACTATGCTATGTAGCATAAACCATGTACTGGGAGAGAGGAGGGCATTTCAGTTTCCTCTGTACTATTCCCTCTCTTCCTCTCGCTCTCTCTCGTTTCTCGCAACTCCCTCTTTCCCTCTTCCGGTTACTGTGCGCGCGCGGGGGGTGGCAGCAGGCCACCCACAGAAGCATTTTCGCTTCTCTCTCGCTCTCTCTCTATCTCTCCGTCTATCTCTCATTCCCTCTATTTCGCTCTCTCTCTCTCTCTCTCTCTCTCTCTCTCTCTCTCTCTGTCTATGCTTTTGCCAGGAGCCAGAGCTCGTAGTCGCCCGGACGACGGAGAGTGGACCGACGCGCGCGCGAGCGGCCGATTTTGCATTTAAATTTGGTAAATTTGCCGGAGTTGGCAAATGAGCTGCGGGTATGGCGCGTCTAATACTAGCGCTCCCCAAGCCCGCCTATGTACGTGTGCACGTCTGTATATATACACTATATATGGAGAGCCCCCGCCGATACAGCGCGTCTAATGCCAAGCCGGATAGGGCACGAGCGCCTATATATTTGTACAACTGTGTTGGTGGACTAGGTACAATCCTAGACAAAAATATGCACGCCCGGTAATTATCCGAGACGCCGGATATGCGCCAAGGCAAAGGGGATATAGGGACGACGAGAGGGCAAAAAAGAGCCGCGCGCTCTTTTATCGACTTTTTCGACCTTGCGTCGATATGGCCGAGCGTTTTTTTAGGTGAAGTTTATGTACACGTCACCGCTAGCGCGGCTCTCTTTCTTTCTCTCTCTTTTTCTGCGCTTGATCTTGTTCATAGCTGGCTCGCCCCTCGCTCGTTTGAAGCCAATCCTTTTATACGCGGCTTTTGCCTTTGTGTTACTTACATCGATTTGCGTGGCATTCGCTGTTGCTAATGCTAGACGATTTTAATAATAATTTTATTCTTTTTTTGTGACTGGCTAGAGATTTGCAAGACTGGTGTCAGGGAAAATATTGAGTAGTGTTTTTAATGAGCAAACCTGAATTTATAAAACTCATGTTTTCAAACAATAAATGCACAACGATCAATAAATGGTCGTTATCAATCTCATAATTAAAAACGCATATCAAATTTAGCCTTCAATTTTGATGTACAAGCAATCACATTACAGAAAGTAAAGCTATAGCAATACTAGATGACTATCAATATTTGGAATGAAATTATAATATGAGAAATCCAATTGTTTTAGTATTAGTTATTAGAGTCAATAACGTTACATATTGTCTCGATAATCAATACACCCATTACACAATAGTATATCAGCAATCAAATCCGCCGAGTAAGAACTTCCTTTCTCCCCAGACTTTCCTCTTTCATCCCGCTTCCATACGCAGCCTGCTGTATATATACGATTGCGCAACGGGCAAATCCGAAATTCGGCGCATCAATTACGAGAAAATTGTAGGAAAGACTGTACTCGCGCGGGAAATAGTGCATAGGAAATCCAAACGCGCGCGTGTATAGCGCGCGGCCAGAACTTTGGACAGCATCCTCTCTAATTTTAGCCGGCAGAGGGCAGCACCCCGTATCCGCCTCGCCCCCTCACCACCACCCCCTTTGCACTCTTCCGCTTCTCTCTCTCTCTCTCTCTCTTTGCTAGCGTGTGCTCGTTGCTGTACCGCAGCTGTAGCAGTAGTTGCGCGCATTCCATTTTACTACGCTTTTCGCCCTGCCTCCCTCCCCCTCCCTTTCCGTTTCTTTTTCGGCAGGGCTTTCAAAGCTGCGCGCAGCAAGCGCTGAATGTATATATATATATATATCTCCTAGTGCCGATCTTGATCGGCTGATATAGATTACGAGCGCCGATTGTCGATGCAGAGAGTTTAGAGAAAGAGGATGAGCAGAGGAAATGCTTGCGCGAGTGAGCGCGGCTTTTCGCAAGCGATCTGCGCGATTGAATTTTTTATTAAATGCTCGCGCCGGATTCGAAAGGGAGAGCCTTTTTTTCGAATTCGGTGCCTGAGAATTGTGTCACTGTTTTAGGTGAGATTGAACGGAGACTTTTCGCTTATGAAAGGCGCGACTTGTGTCCAGTTATTTTCGTTAAATTAATGACTTATTACAAAGATAAATTTCTGGTCAATCCTATTCAAACAAAAACGTACAACCGCATGACACTTAAACCTCAAAAGAAAATTCATCGGACAAACCGAAACTCATTAACTCTCCCAACCCATCCATCGACGCCGCAAACGCTTGGCACAAGAAAGGTCTCCCCGTTTAAAGTTACCCATTCGTTTTTCCAGCGAAGCACCTGAGCTTCGCATCGAAATTTCCACTCACCTCCGCGCGAAATAAAGAAGCCCAGAGAAGCAGCAGCAGCAGCAGCAGGCGTGGGCGTGTGTAATCGGCATGTTCGGCGTGCGTACATCGTCGAACACGAAAACTCGCGTACCTGCGTGCTTCCCTCGCTCTCTGACACACAGCCAGACTCACACACGCGCAGCCGGTGCTTTTTTAACGCGAGCGCGAGGCACGTAATGCAACGTGACGTAACGTAATACGTCGAAATAATAGGTTGACGCTCGCGAGAGCAAGAGAGAGAAGGAAGGAAAAAGAGAGGACTGCTGGCTGCAGCAGCCAGGCATATATACGAAAAGAGAGGGAGAGAGAGAGAGAGAGAGAGAGAGAGCGAGGGAGGCAGGAGGGTGTCCTGTTCATTATGCAGCGACGCGGAGCGCGAAGCAGTCGGCGAGTCGCCCTCTCTCTATGTGCAGCGCGTATGTACAATCGGCCGGCCGGTTAATGAGTCGGCGGCGGCGGCCCGAACACAAAGCGAGAAACGTCCATTAAATAATGCGTAATGCAACGCCGCCCGCCGTAACAGCCGAGTCGCGTTGCGCTCGCAAAAAGACACGGCTTTTCGCGAAAACCACCCCTCTCTCCCTCTATGCGCGGCGCGACAGAGAGAACGGGTCAAATCGCGCTGGGGTGGCTTTTTTTCTTTTCAAGGCGCCGGCGTCTGTTTTGACTATTACGACGACATATTTAATGAGGAGTTTTGTTTATTTTAGTGAGAGCGGATGAGCGGCCGGCTGTTTGCGATGCGTCGGAATTCGACTTTTTCGAAATATGCGCGAGCGCATGGAAGAAGGGGGGGGGATGTTTGGTTGGGTATATTGTTATAATTAGATGTTCCGTGAAAAAGAGCTGGGGAAGCAGTTGGTATTTTTTTCGGCTGACCGGCGATGAAAATGATTTGCGAGGCTGTGGCAGCTGGATTGTTTAATGAGAAAAATGATGTTTTTGTAGGATTTATCGCGCGGATCTGTGTGTTGTGAATAGCCACGCGATTATGTACGTATGTAGTTTCTGCTAAACTGGTATTTATGCGACATTAAAATTAGCGCATATTTATATTCAGTAAATATATAAATATATATAACTTCATTAAATTATTCAAGTTCCGGTAAATGTTTATGAATGTTATATTAAATTTTAAACAGGAATATTGGTTTTAAAACATCTATAAATACAACTGTGAATTATTAATCGCATAATTACAATTTAATAAACAGTAAGTCTCACTTGCTGGGTACTTAATGCAGTCATAAAATTAATGTAATATATGTTTACATATATGAAGCAATAATTGAACGAATACGTTTATGAAATTCAGGCATATTGGCTCTCCCTTTCCTTTATTCGAAAAATGTAAAAAGAAATCTCCTGCACAAATGAGATACAAAATAAAATTCCCTTTCAATATCCGTTCTTAATTTTCTCGCATTACTCATATAATTATGCGTTAGCGAATTTCATTTATTACTTGTAATTATGAATTCTAATACTAAAATCTAAATAAAAAATATATAACTTTTATCCTTTTTGAATTCTTAATCTTATTTTTAAATTTACGTAAGTTTTCCACAACGTCATATTGTATTAATACTTCATTTAAAATTGATTAATACTGCCATTAATTATTCTTTACTATCATCAATCTACAATTTTACTTTGATGTCTAGTTTATCAAGAAGCACGGTATGCTTAAAACTATTCACAATAAGAGTATTTGCAAAGTTTATTCTGTACGCATGCTTTTATTAATAATTGTTAATGATTTTCTAAATTCTAACAACAACTAAAACATTAACACTTTGCAATCAATCTCACTAAACTAAAAAACTCAAAAATCCGTTCAAGCAGAAAAGAACCGGACTATCCACTGTAGTAAACCGGATTTGCCGGCCTGCGGGCAGCAGGCTCGCAGGGGGTTGCCTCGAGAAAAGATGACGGTGGCGCCAGGTCTGAATTATCTAAACTTTCATCTAACCTCCCCTACTTATCTAATCGCTCGGCTGCCCCACCACTCGTCGTCGCCGCGCCTCTATTTTCTAGGAGCAAGTTCCGCGAGCTACACGGTGGGGGTTAAGGAATGGAAGTGGGGAGGCCAGAAGGGAGGGACGATTTAACGTCCCTTAATGAATGCACGAACCCCCTTAGGTGTCGGCCGTCTCATCGGGCTCGAGAACGTCGACGGCAAATAAGAATCTTTTCGTTATTTAGAATCGCTTATTTTTTGGAGCAGAATTTTGTGGATGATAAATATCGAAGATACTGGTGTAGGTGTTTGTTTTTCCTTGATTTTCGGTGGTTTTGATGTTAAGTTGGTTGATAATTTTGATAATTCGTTGAATTAATCGCTGGAAAAAAATACTAATTTTATTTGTCGTATGATTATTAGAATTTATTTAAATATTTTTAGGAGGATGCACAATAAATATTTAATTTCTTATGGTCAATTCAACACATAAAAATTAGTAATCACCAATTAATTTAATGTTTATTTTGAGTATAACGATTACATTTGAACTTTTTTATGTTCCCTTTACATTCTTATGTTTATAGTAGCTGTCAATTTGTACATCTAATAAATATTAACGTACTCTATACGATACCCAAGATATTTAAAACTATTATTTTTCTTTATCTATGAATCATGAACAATATTTTAATCAATTATCATCCAATAATATATAAAGATCATTTCACGCTCCTTCCATCTCTTTCCATCATCTAATAAGCGCTCACCCTATTCCCACACCCAACGACTATTTAATTCCAATCCCACCTTCCGCAAATTACTTTCCAATAAAGATAAAAAAAAAAAACAACCAAAAAGCCCAGATTGATTATAAAAGCATTTACCAGTCACGCTCAGCAAGAAGCTCTCTCCCGTGTCCGTATATCGATCAAGTCTTTTTCTTGACCAGCGCCGCTGATGCCGGCCAGCAGCCGTCCGGTTTCTTACTCGTACTTGCTAATCTTCTTTTTATCCCCCTCGGCGTGACATGCGCTCACCCCTCACGAGCGAGCGAGATGCGATTTGCATTTCTGCTGATATAGCTATGTGTATACGCTAGCGCGTGTGTATCCTTGCCATCCGGTGTCAGTCGCGCAATAAAAACTCGCCGCTAACGCTAACTGCACAGCTTCCGTCTGTCTTTCTCTCTTGAGCAAAGTGTCGCGCCGGCGCTCTGCAAATGAAGGAATTTCTTTTATATACGGGACGGTTTAAATGTAAATGAAGTCCGCGCTGCTTAAGAATGTGGGATTATTAAAGAGAGCTCGCGCAGGGTGGCCGAGCTGTAGCTGTGTGGCATGGGTGCGCAAGGGTGTAAATTCTCTTAACATAGATTATTTTTTTTTCGTCGTCGCTTGTTGTGTTTTTCGAGAGCTTGTTTGTAATGGCTGAGTGGAGGTTGTTTTATTTTTTTCTTTGGAATTTTAGTAAGAAAGCTTTTTGGAGATTTGGGGAAAATTTAATATCGGTTTAATAGAGAGGATTATTTTTGTAAATTAGTTCACATCACTAGGCTGAGTGTTCATAAGCTCTGCGAATGAATTCATGTTTGATTATTTATCATTAATTTATTACCAATAATTCTGTAAAGTGCATCAAAGCTTGCACTGCGCAGTTATAAATTAATAGTATGAATTTATCATATTCATACGGTAAATGCGTATTTAATTTAGGGTGATATTTTGACTTTTTCATTGTGACATTAAATTTTTTATCTTATTTTTAGTAATGAGTTAACAAATATTTATTTTTATTGCTTATTTAACTTAATTAATCAATGTGAATTAATAATTTAATCATTAAAATTAATAAACACTCATGATTTCAATGATCACATCAAATAATTTTGTTTTCTTTATTCAACTTTATTAGAACTGATTTATTTTAAATATTAATTTAATTGACATATTATGAGATAAATGTATCATTTCAAATGCAACTAATGAAGAATAACTACCATTAAAATATTAACAAATCATGCATTTAACATCGAAATTAAAAAGTATCATATATTAATTTGTAAGAATTACAAAACACATTATATAATATTTATAATAGTGGATATTAGAAACAAATTTGTTTTAGTAAATACTATTCTTTTTCCAAAAGAAAATTCTTTTATATGAATTGGGTATTTGCATTATTTGCATGAAAAATTCCATTAGATCCACCAGATGGAATATTGAAAAATAATTGACATATGTTTTTTCTTTTTTTAATTTGTCGCTTATAAACAAAAATACTTTAAGTTAAAATTTACGATACTTGTGACGTCACAACGGTACAGTATATCTACATAGAAGACACTTATGACGTTATCGCACTTTTTCAAATGAGTATATCTTCGTTCATAAACATTAAATTGAAACAACAAAATACTTATACGTGTAGATTATTTTTCGATATTCTATACGACTAAATCAAATGAATTCGATTTTATTTTTCATGCAAATATCCATTAATACGTCTAAAAATTAGAAAGTTAACTAAAAGTTTATCAAATTTTTACTAATTTAATAATGATAAGGTAAACATCTGATGCAACTAGAAACTGAAGAAACTTATTTTTAAAATCTAGGTAACGGAACCTACAAGTCAGGCATACAGACTTAATTCTACTTAATCATTAAGAGTATCAAAAAGCAAAGCAAAAACAAAAACTTTCGTCCAAATAATAACCCTCCCAACAAAAGCCACTAGACGCGATCAGCGCCGAAAAAAGCCCATATCGCTGCAGCGCGATTACCGGCAATCATAGATAGATCAGCCCCACAACCAATCGCGCCTTTATTTCCCGCATCCCCATTCAAAAACGCGTTAAAACTGGCGCTCTCGAAAGTCGCAAAAAATCTGCCGAAAAAACGCAACGATCGAGGGGCGGGAAAGGCAAGATCGAGGCCCTCTCTCTCTCTTTTCATGTATACGCGCGTGCAGCTACGTCGGAGGGCGCGACGCGCCGATCGCGCGAGAGCGGGTGGGTCGGCTGCGGCTGCGGGGGGGTCGAGGGGGTTGAGCGGCGCGGGGGGAGGGCGACGAAAATGCAAAAAGGCGCCAGGGGCCTCGCTCAATACCCGGCCGCGCTGCGCAAGCGCCTTCATTTTGTTTTTCCTAGGCTAGCTGCAGCCGGCGCCGGCGCACGCGGCGCGCATCGCTTTTGGCTTTTTCCAAGATGGCCGCTCTCTCTCTCTCCTAAGCGACGAGGAGCCGTACGGAAGAGTTGAATAAGCGAGGAGAGAGAAAGCATCGGTATAAGCAGTTTTAGCGCGAGCCTGAAAGAGACCTGCCGTACCGACGTGTAGCAATAAGGATCGAAGGGAAAAAGGCGCCGTCACGCGGCGCTCGTCCCCAGCCGAGCTCCGAGGGCTCTTGCCTTATTTTGACGGTCGAACGCAGTGGCTAAAATATATTTTGCTATTTTCCAAATTTATTTTGAAAAATTTTCAATGCTTTTTTTTCTTTTCATCGTGGTTTTTAATTTTTTCTTAATTAAATTCAGAAACATACGAACTTTTTTATATATATTTTTAGTTTTTAATTTTTTATTTATTGTTTCTTTATTAAATATTTTACTCCTAAAATTTGATTCTGAAAGGTACATCGGTTTTTAGCATTTTATTTTAGTTGATACACTGTATTCTAATAATTTAAATTTCTATTTGCAACCTCGTAATATTAATACATATTCGGAATTTCAATAATCATGTAACAATAATCAGGGTAGTTTATTGAATAGTTAATCAAAATGAATGTATAACAACTTTAATTTTATCAAAATATATATATTAAAGTGAATACAAAAATAGTGCTAATATATAAAAGCTTAAAAATAGAAATAAAATGTTAAGATCTATATTTGAGGATATTGTACTTTCAGAGTGCTGTGTACAATGACTTAAACATAATATACATTATAATAAAAAGTTAGAGAAAGCCTTTGTAAGTCTTCTAAATAGATTATTTTACTTCATGTTACGATTTTCTAATCCAAATAGAAAATTAAATAGGTCTAATGTAGAGTTTACCTATTCTTTTCAAATAATTAATGTTCTTAATAATTTTACATTTTACAATTTAATTTAAAAATTAATATAGTAGATATCATATGCACAAGCTAAAATTTAGTCAAGAAGTGAAGGTGTAAAAAAGATTCCGATCTAATAACTCAACTTTTAAAGAGTAGTTTTTAAAAAAAGTTAGATAATTTTTTCGAAATTTATAAAAAAATATTTAATAATTTTATGAACTTAAATTTTTTAAAACTATTTATTAAAAATGATATTAATTAATCTTAAGTCTTTCTCTCATAAAAACTTTAATGGGCTATTATTCTACATGAGTTTATTAAGTCATTAAAATACTTAATTATGCTTATATATGCCTTGACTTTATACTTTTTTTATATAAAAAAAACCTTTAAGTATATATTACTATTTATAAAATGTGAAATAGATAGTCAAGGAAAGTCAGGAAGTCCTGCACAGTTATTGTTTAAAGAAAAAGGCACTATTTATGCATATGCATGATAAAACATTTTTTCAATGTAATATTAGTAGAAGAAGTAAATTCGAAAATTGAGAAATACTTTTCTTTAATTGCAGAATGAAAAACATAACATGAAAAGTTTTATTCTTTATTTTTTCCGACAAATATTCTGTAATATTGTAGAAAAAATATTTCTAGCAATACAAATATTAAGTATTTATAGTTTTAATTTAAATATATTAGTATATAGGTTTTATGTTTTTATTCTGACTAATAGAAACAATGCTCTAATCTTTCATAAAATATATTATACATAATTAATATTTTCTTATACTATTTTATTAAGCTTTTTGTATTATTTGACTGGTGGCTGACCCTGCAAATACAAAACTACTTTTTAAAATATATTCCTTAGTATTTATTATATTATGTATTAAAACGAATTTCTTTTTTAAGCAGCAATTATGTCTCATAACATTCTAAATGTAACTGAACATCAACATTGTATACAAATATTAATTTAAAATCATATTAAAATTATAAAAACCAATATAATTTCTGCAGTAATTTGAACATTTTTATCTTTATATTATATCAATTATTAAGAATATTAAATATGGGGGTGAAAATTACTCAATTTTGTACAATAATATTTGAGTAGATATTTGTAAAAAATACTACATATAATTTAATATTATATTGAACAACAAGATATTATTTAAATAATTTTGAGTTGTAACATTTTCATAAAAATACTAAAAATATAATATTCTTAAAAAAAACCTATGACTGTACTCTTGACTCTTTGTCGATAACATTTGTAGATATAATGGCAATAGACCTAAACAATTAAGAAACTAAATAAAGCTTTACAATAATTTGTCCGGTTAAAATTGTAAACTATACCGAGCATCGAGTTTTCCATGTAAAATTTCATACGTTATACGTGTAAATACATTTCATACGAATCCAGTAAATAAAAGAACGTAAATAAATTCACATAGCAAATTAAGCACAATCAAGCTGCGCGGCATTCCTCGCAGAACGCGATTCACGAAAGCGTCAATAATATTCCGAGAACCACGGGGTTCATTCTCTCATCCACGTACACACAGAGTCAGAAACAGCCGCGTGCGTCACTTCCTAGGAAATCGAGAAAAAAAAAGTTGCGGATTGACAGTCATATGGTCGAGACTCGCTCGAATAATGCCCGCTCGGTCTGGCGCGTCATAATGGCAAGCCTATTTTCAGGCATTTCTAGGCTAACCCATAGACCTTTAAGTCGAACGGCTGATGTGTTTTTTTTCCATAAACGCGCGCGAGAGACGAGAGCCAGCGTGTCAAAGCCCGCGCCGAGGAAAAAAAGCGAGGAATACAGACGCGACGCGTCGTACGCGATACGCTGTGTGCATATATATACGTATTCTATAGGGAGCACACGACACAGCAGCAGCAGCCGTGTGACGTCACTACGCTCGTGTATCGAGTCCGTATATACATCAGTCAATACACACGAGCTGGCTGCTGTCGACTCTCTCTCTCTCTCTCTCTCTCTCTCTTTCTCTCTGTGCGTGACGTCATATTTACATTGAACCACCAGTCAAAACGTTCATTCTCATCGGGAACGCCGCGCGCACGTGTGTACACACACACATATACATGTAGGTGAAACGGGGGAACGATCCCGTGACTGTGTGTCTATGCGTCTGTGTGCGTGTGTGTGCGAGTGCGCTCGACTTCTCGCACAAAGAACAAGTTTCCATTTCCGCGAAACGCGCGTTCCTCTATCTGCACGCGGCGTGAAAATCGAGGAGAGAGAGCTTCCTGCGCGAGTTAGCGCCATTTTGAGAGCAGCAGCTGTCCGCCGGTAGTTTTTCTCCGAACGAGCTCGGGCCAGCTCCGCAGTTACTAGGCGCTCGCGCTTTAGTCACGGGGCTGAAGATTTTTCAAGGCTGGCAGTTTGGCTTGGGGGATGGGGAAAAAACGGAGGTCGGGAAAATTGATAAGGGAGAGTTAGCGCGCGGAGGCTGCAGCGGGAAGGCAGTTTGCCACGCGAAGAATGGCTCTTTTTTAGCTGGACTCCGCCGGTGGCTGACCCACATGGCGCTTTTTTCGGTGGAGATTACGCTTGGCAAGATGTTGGCCGGGGTGTGATGGGGTTAACGTTTGGTAAATTGATATTTTTCCAGGGTTGGAGGTGTTTTGGAGAATTTTTCGGATTCTTTTTTGAAGGCTGGTGTCTTTGTGGGATTATGTGTTATTGTCTGATGTCGGACCATAATCGGTCTTTTCTACTGAATTGTATGAATCTGTGGTCACGTTGATGGATTCAATGTATATTTTTATGCTATTTGATTTTTATAGCTTAAATTACGGTCTGATAATAAAAAACATTTACAAAATTTCGGAGTCATATGATGTCGGCTTTAACCTTTTTTTCAAAAGGAGGCTTTTTAATTCCGACTAATGATAAATTTTTCTTTACCAATATAAAAAATACTTTGGACTTGCATTATAAAGTAATCTGTTGACAAAGCAGTATGCGACTCGCTTTTTTCAACATAAATTTATCATTTCAACAAAAATTTCAATCATATTATACATTTAAAATGATTCCGACGATGAATCCATCTGAAAACAGTGAAATCATACGCAAAAATAAATGCACCTCTCTCAAGACAGCTAACGCTCTTATTATACTAACCATTAACTAAATAATATACTGGCGAACCGTCTCCTCCGTTAGCGAAGAGGCCGGCATAAAATAGTCCTCCCTCACGAGTCCTCCCGCATTAACATAGTAATTTATACCTCCGTGCTCCGCAAATTCCCTATTCAAGAATTAGAATAATTTTTACTTGGCCTCTCTCTCTCTTCCCGCGTAGAAAGCGGCTGTGCGCGCATACGCAGAACGCAGAGGGTATATACTATAGCCGAACGGGTGGGCGTACGCTGGGAGCGCGGGGGAGGGCTGCTGCCGGCGCCGGTTTTTAGGCGCTTTCAGGAAAACCACTCGAGGCGAAACGACCGCACGCCATTGCTTCGCAGCCTCCCCCTCGCCTCTGCTCTCGAGAGATCTCGTCTCTCTCTCTTTCTCTCTCTCGGCGTTACGAGCTTTTTCGAAGCGATAAACGCGCGAATTATGCTTAATACCGCGCTGCGTTTTCTCTCTCTCTCGCTTTCTCTGTCTCCCTCTCTTTTTAGCTCTCGGTACAATATCATCGTCGCGCAATTTCCTCCATACACAGGCAGAAGCAGCAGCGCCGGCGCTTTTTTACCCTGCGCCGCTGCGTCTCTCGCTCGTTTATATGCGCGCTTCTTTCCTATCTTTATCTACCTCTGCTCTGCGCTCTCTCTTCCTCTCCCTCGCTCTACTCTCTCTCTCTCTCTCTCTTTCTCTCTCGCTCTTTTCGATGCTGCTCTCGAGAGCAGCGGCCGAACGAGCTGAACTTTTACGACGCGACTGTCGCGCGCGTATACCTCTACCCTCCTCTCCGAAACGCCCGCCGTTGCCGCCGCGCCACCCTACCTCTCTTTCTCTCTCGCTCTCTGTTTTTTTCGATTTCCCCCCTCGGCTCTTGCATTCGCTTGCAGCGCGCGTTGCAGCGGCGGCGGCGGCGGCGACGGCGGCAGCGTAGTCGTTCCGAAGAGCCGAGCCTTTTTTTGCACGCGCGCGCGCACCCCGACTCTCTCGCTCTCTCTCCCATTCGTTCTGCCTGCTTTTTTTTTGCCCCCGCGCGACGTTATATTATGCAGGTAATTTTTGAATTATTCGTAGTTCGCGTGGAAATTGCAGGCAAGCGAGGTAGGCAGAGAGAGAGAGAGAGAGATGAAGAAATTGTTGAATATGGCTTTGGGAGGGGCTGCGTGGGTGGAGAGCCTCCGCCGCCGCCGGCTAGTTAATTATGGCTGATTGTAACTTTAATTATTGTATAGTTTTGGATTATTGATCGAATGATTTTATAATGTTTACATGTTGATGCATTTGTTTAGGCAGAATAGAAGCTCATTTGTCAAGAAACAATATTTGTTGGTTTCATTGAAAATCTATTGATGATGAATATTAAATGGGATATTAAATTTTAAAATAAGTGTATTGACATCGTTAACATTATAATAGCTTGTTTGTCATGTTTTTCAAAGTGAGATGGAGAAAACGTATTGTTTTTGTTTACTGTAGTATTTGGAAATAAGAAGGTTGAAACAATTATGTGAGGGTGAAAAGTATTTTGACAATTTTCGATAAATTGACTAAAGGTTTCAAATGATAATCTGAAAGAATAACTTCCACCTCGAAATTAATCACACGTACAAGCTCTGAAATTTCAAACCAAAAAATTTATTTGATATTGTAAAAATCTAATGAATCTTTATTGAAGTAATCTAATTAATTGAACTAGTAAAACATCAAATTTAAAAAAATTTATTAAAAAATAATATTTTAAATAATTAACATTTTTATTTTGCATTCTACTATTTTCATTATTGTTAAACATATTTTATAACGCTGCGAATATCACGAATTCTCGACTTTTTAGCGTACTCTCATCACACTACGCAATATTACAGGGAACTCGGGAATGCCCGCCTCTCCTTTCGCCTCGTTCTTGTACACCGTCGAAAATTAGAATATTTCCCTCTCCTCCCTGATATTCGCTTCGCGGAATATTCACATCACGGGCCATCTCATATCTGGCCGAGCGCGAGCATGGCGATTTTAGCTTATAGCCCAGCGTACATATAGCCTCGCATACACACGCCCACTCACGAATCAGAAAGAGAGGCAAGACAGAATATGTCGACTCAACTGCCATGAACATTAAGAACGTTTGGCCGTAGAGCCAGGGCAATTCGAGCGTATACGCCGGCTCTCAGGGAAAAAGGTATTCACAGGACTGGCTGGCTGCGCATTTTTATGTGTCTTCCAAGCGGCCGAGATTAGGTTTAACGGCGTTAATTTTAAAAAATTGCCCGGCCCCGCGAAATTGCAAGCAGTTTTCCATGCCCGGATAAAGTTATATACGCGCACTTTATGTATATACGCAGGGGGGCGGGCTGTTTCAGCGTGACGTTACGTCGCCTGTTTTGTCCCTTGACAATCCTTATTCGGCCGGGGCTAATTCTACGACGATGAGTCTTGCGAAACTTTTTACTTTGAAGCTCGGGAGCTTTTTGCAGGCGAGCCGCCGGCTGAGGCCAAATTATCTAATAAATCAGGGGACTTTGCTAATCCCGTATTCTCGGGGCGATTCGAGCCCTCGGAAGAAAAACTTTGCGCGGTTTTATGGAAATTTGCGCGGGGTCGTCAGTTTTAATCGCCGCTAAAAAAGTTTTAGCAAAATTAAAACTATTTTCTTTGGGGAATTGCCGGGCTGCTTTGTTTTGCGCAGCTGGCTCCGGAGCTTTTGTCGCCAGAGCTGTTTTCAATGTTTTTTTTTCCGATTTGCCGTGAAGATTTTGTTTGTTGGAAAATGTTTTTAATATTTAAGTTGTCAAGTTTAACTTTGGTTATTTTGTATGACAATTTTTTAATTCTAAGTATTTGATTTTAAAGAAAAAAATTTTTAATTATTTTATTTGTATAATTAAAATTATTCTTAGAATTGTTAATAATACTGTACATCAGTGGTATGTTTTACTATAAATAAAATTGAACTTGCAGATATATAAGAATTATTAAATGTTTCAGGTATTATATGACGTCTTAATTTAGCTTGAAATCAAATTCATTTTCCTATGCCTATGCATATTTTAATGAAATAAGTTTGTGCTAAAAAAAAGTTCAAGTGTAGTTAGAGTTTTGATTTAATATGTATATTTCGGAGAAAATTCGTGGTCTGGATTTAGAAATCTATAGAAAAATGATTTTTTACTAATAATATCTTAGAACGAAAGGTGATAATAATAAAAAGAAATATAATTTGCTACATATACTATGTCCATACTCAAGAACGACTGACTACTTCTATTTAATCAATCATCAACATTACAAATTCTATCAATCCTCAGAAACATATAGTAGTAAAAAAAAAAAAAAAAATATTTTTCTAAACAATCACCCATCCCTGGTAAAATTAGTTCCAGCCCGGGCCACAACTCGCAACAAAGCTCTTAAAAAATAATTCGCGGGAAATAAAGGGCAAAGGGCGCGCAAGCTCCGGCGCAGTCATATTTTATAGAAGTGAAATTTTCGGACAGTGCTTGCGCTCTCTTGCTCTCCATCGATAACCGAAAACGATAACAAGAATGCAGGACGAATCGACAGGAGAGAAACACGGCGATGGGCGCGATATGTTAGTGTGCACGGAGATATGCGTGTTTCGGTGCCAGAGGACGTGCTTTTTCACCTTTTTTTCGGCAGCGCGCTGGCCCGATGTAACGTAACGCCGCCCGGCTGACAGAATATTCCGTCGATAATTGATAAACGATGATCGAAGAGTGCAGCCGCGCGCACTCGCGAATCGACAAATGCGCGCTTTCGAGATTTCGGATGCGCACGCGAGAAAGCTCGCGTCAAGCTCGGGGCAGCGGCGATTTTTCACGCTAAAATGTCGCGCTATGCGAAAATCAAAAATGGCTCTTGAACTTGAAATAGCGCGCTGATGCCGCGGGGATTCATAAGAACTGGCCGTTTGTCAAATTTCCGAGCGCGCCACCAGCTGGTGGCCCGCGCTGGCTCGGCTGTGTTTCCGATGCAAGCTAATTTGGATTGAATTTTTCGGCCGAAGCTTTTCGTGAATTTTCGGTTAATACTTTTGAAAGTGAGGAAATTGTGGATGAAAAAAATTGCATATTTCTAATTAATGGACTTTATTATTACGAGAAAGGATGAGATATTTTATTTGCAGTGTAAGTAGAAACTGTCAATATGTGGTAAGACACGGGAAAGCTCAGATCGTTTACTTTTGTTTTTGATTTTTAAGAAGTGAAATTTAAAAATAAGATGACTAATAAATATTAAGTTAATTATAATGAACGAAATGTTTGTTCGAAATCCTATAAAAATTTTTATTACATTGGCAGATTACGCGTGAACGGTGGTTCGATTATTCGCAGCTTTAATTAAATGCATATTTGAACATTGTTACAGATGATTGTCCGGTTTTGACCACTTTTGCAATCATTAATAACTCTTTCGCATGTTACATTAAAAAGCAGAAAAACAAGCAATCATCATGATCATTACAGCAAATATAGGTAGCTCATTTAGATTGGCCAAAATACGACAAACAGGATGTACCAATCAAATATATCGTTAGTATACAGGATTTATTTATCGCTACTATTTACGATTCATTTTAGTAACAAATCATCGGCCGGCAGCAACATATGCACCATGTTAATTACTCGAAATCAGCAGCGCTCGCATTAACATTTACATTTCCGGCTCAACCAACTTACATTTCCCATGGCTTGCTGAATCATCGATGCGCGCGCGCGCGTGCGAACACAATTTTCCGAAAATTCCGAATTCAAAGATTTCTCCGCGCCCGGCTCTCGGCCGCGTTAATTTATAAATCTAGCCAGAAAAAAAAGCAGCAACAGCGGCAGCCTCGAGCGGATCGGCTCGAAAAAAAGGAGCGCAACGAAACAAAAGAGCAGAGCAAAACAAAACCAAATGCGTTTCCCCCGCGGCGGCCCCTGGCTATAACAGACCCCGGGCCGCTAATGAAAAATCAGCGGCGGCGGCGTCGGCGGCGGCACGACAGAGAAAAGAGCCTTGCACGCAGGGAGGCATGCAAATAACGACGCGGCGCGTTGCAGCTCTCTCTCTTTCTCTCGTCCTCACCCTCTGCTGCATATACAGGCGAATTAAAGAACCAGGGAGAGAGACAGAGAGCTGGTGAGAGAGAGAGAAAGTATAAGTTGCCGGAGAGGAGAGAGAGCCGAAATCCCGGAGCGGCTCGAGACTCGCTCCGGACTCGTTTAAAATATTGCCACGAATTATCATAGCATCTGAAATTAAAGGGTTGAAATTTCGGCGGCGACGGCAGCCTCGACGACGACGATGCCCCGGCTGGAAAATAATTTCGACTCCCTCCCTACGAGCCGGGAGTCTGGGAGAGGGAGACCCTTCTGGACGACGCCTGGGGAGAGAGAGAGAGAAAGCGAAAAAACGAGCAAGCGAGAGACGCGAGAGTGCGCGCGTCGCTCGGCTCCCCGTCGACGGGGAAGCATGGATTTTTCCGGGGCTGCCGGCGGCGGCTTTGGCGGCGGCGGGCTTTTTTTCCAGCCTATTTTTCGCCGACAACGCAGGCGCGCGCGCGCTCCCGATTTTTCTTGCTCAGCGTCTGCGCGGCCACGCCCAGAGTCGCGATGGCGGCCGCGAAAATTCGTCGCAGGGGCGGCGCCCTTACACCTCTCGCGCTTCCTCTCTCTCCCTCGCTCTTACGCGCTAGCCGGCCGCCGTCTTTTTCCCCGCTCTCTCTCTCTCTCCCACGCATTTTTCTCCTCCGCGATTCCCGGCCGCTCGCTCGCTCTCCGCTGCCGGAGCGTCCTTCTCGCTTTAACGGCCTCTCTCGTTTCGACGTTTTCTCTCTGTTTTACGTCTGGAGCGCGCGCACCCCCGCCGATCCCAGGAGTGTAGTATAAAGGACCCCCGCCGCGCGCTTATACCCCAAGGTCCGAGGCCCTTGGCGACGACGCTTACGACTACTTTGCCTCTCGCGCTCTGCGTCTCTTTATTTCTGCTTTGCTTCTGCTCCTGCTCCTGCTCCTGCTGCTGCTGCTGCTTCCTTCTGTCTTTTTTTTTTCTTTTCTCGCTTTTGTTGCCCTGTGTTTCCTGCACTCGTCTTTTTTTTCGTTTTATTTTACTGAAGAGAGATGCAACAATGCACCGGCCATGTTTCCACGCGAGAGCAGGCAAATTTCTTTGTTAACTAATGAGTTAATTAAGTTTCTTGATTATTTATTATATTAAATGGATTTAGAGAAAATTCGATGTTGCAACAGGCTTTGTTGATCGTATTAGATTTTAGAAAATCACTGTTACGTATTTAAAATTTAGATATCAGATTTTCGTTCGGCAGAGTGAAAGGAAAATTGGTGATTTTTACTATATAATTGAAGGTTACGTTTACGTTCGGAGCCTGCTCATTGCTCGTTTTCCATCTTTTAAACGTAATTAAGCGCAGCAGTATGAAACCAATAATTTTTCGATTCACATTATTTAACAATACATACAAATCAATTCAGTATAAATTCACTTTTCATGCAATTTAATATCCTCTTCAACATTAAAGGGAATGAGGTAGACAAAACCCAATGTTTTTCATTGAATTCAAACGCGCATTCATTCAGCAATTCCACAAGCGAATTAATTTTAAGCCTTCATTGATGGTTTTTTTTCCAAAAGTCACATTCTCCCACTACTCCAAATACGCGCCAATTAACCGAATCGATACAAAGAAAATCCAAGTCGTTCTCCTCCATTTCCAATCAATTCCCAAGAATTCCTGCCGAGCAATCGCTCGCCTAAAGAGCCCCTTGCTCTCACCCCGCTATCTTCTTTTTGCTCTAGCTTCCTCATTTTCTTCTCCACTGGCAACTTTACGACGTACCTCCTCGAAGCTAGCACGCGCACGGCGTATTTAATTTCGACGGCGTACTTGAGTTTCCCCACCGGCAAAGAATCTATTTCCTCGGGAGCTCGAGAGGCGCTCGCCTAGCTAAGAGAAAATTAGCGCGAGGTAGGAAATTGCTTCTCGCCTTGCGACGCACGAAGGTTAGGGGCAGAGGAGGGCAAAAAGAAAGTAGCGGAAGAAAACGACTTTCCAGCGCGTGCTCTGCTTTCCTCGAGGAATTGATATTACGTCGACGGGGTAATGGAGGTTTAAATAGAAAGGAACAAGATTAAGAAATCAGTTGGACGTGGCGCTGAAAGTGATTTTAAATAAGATTAAGCGAGGAGATAAGAAGTAAATGCGAGGAAAGGGGAGTTTTATTCAGGATGGACGAGTTTGCTTGGTTAACGCACAAAATACGTAATACGATATACATAAAATTCATTCAGCATACATAAATACATGTTAAAAATACACTTGAATTATTTAGCGGAATGACTCACAATAAACGCTACCGATTACAAATTATTCAATCCCGAACAATTCTCATTCCGCTCTTTAATTTATTTTCCCCGCCAATCACCCCCAAAATATTCCCATCGCATTAGAAAAGCAAAAACGACTCACCTTCCAGCCAGCCGTAGCATCCGGTCAAAGGGCCTCGCGAAATCACGCGTAACATTAACGCTTATAAATACAGCGGGCCAACCGCATTTGGTATTCTCGCCCCCGGCATATATCGATATATGATTTGCATCCTGTAACTAATCACTGATTAATAGTGATCGAGTAAGTTAGTGTTTTGACAACGACTATAACCTCCCCCCCATCGGCGCGTATGTGATCAAAATGCCCAGTCTCATCAATCATGCATTTCCGGCGTTATAGCGCCGGCTCGCCTCTGCATAACTTAGCCTCGCGAACAACAGCAGGTGCCGCTCGTCCCCTCAAATATTAACGGGAGCACCTTTCTGAGCCGCTTTCTCCGCTCGTTTTCACGATCTTGCGAGGGAATTTATATACGGGCGCCTGCAGAAACGAGGGGAAAAAAGTCAGAAAAAAAGCAAGTGGAATAGCTAGTAAAATGCAAAAACGGCTAAAAGCTTTCGGTAGTCGCGCGAGAGAACAATGGCGCGCGCGCGGCGCGGAGTCGCGCTAAGGAAATTAACGCGCGGCGAAACAATATGCAGGTATACAGGGCGCGTTCTTTATCGCCACGCATCGGCGAAAATGAATTTAGTCCCGAGGCGCGAAACGAGCCGCGCCAAGCGCCGGTCCGCCTGCTAGTAGTAAAGTCGCGCAATCGTCAGACGCATCGTATTGATTTTTTACCTTACCGAGCTCGGGACTAAAAGAGACGCCGGCCGGCTAGTTTTTCTTTCTCATTCGAGACTATAGATTATCCACGCCGGATTATTTGTCGCCCTGTCATCTGTAATAGATCTATACAGCCTTTCGGAGTAGCGTAGGTCGGCCAAAAATTGAACGCTAACGCAGGGGCCTAGCGCTGCAGCTCGCTCTTTCCCTCTCAGCCGGAATCGCGCGCATTTTCATTTGCATTTGCACGCGCCTAGTCATTATATTAATGGAGTGAAAACTACCGCGGCTGCAGCGCTGAACGCTCCGCGCTCTAACGGAGGAGTAGATTTTAATTATGTTTATTAGCGACGAAGGTAACGAGATTCTATCCAGATTCCATCGCTGTGGTAGGGGGGGATGCACGCGATCAGTCGCATAATATGCGAGAACGCGCGTGCGTCGTTTCGCGGACAGTTACAAAATTGAAATTTGCATTTGTAAATCATACGCGCGCTCGGTGAATGTCCGCGCGCAATTTCGAAATGAGGGATATGTACTGCAAAGATCAAAGCCAGAGGGAATCATCGTCAGGATTGGTTGGACGTCACGTTCGTCGCGGCGCGTTTCGGCTGTTTGTAAGGATTTTTGAGTCGCGGCCCGGGGATATGTGATGCTGAATTAGAGTTTGGGATTGTTCGACTTTTGGAATGCCGCGGGTAACTGGGCGCTTTATTTGCGGATCTTTATGGGCTTGGCTTTCAATGGGAGTATGAAATAATTGAATAAATGTATAATAGGGGGCTGTATTGAATGAGTACAATAATTATTATGGAGTAACAAAGTGAACGTGAATAATTTATTTTACTTAAAAGGCTCGTAAATAACCTTACTATGGCATTTATGTAGTTTAGGGAAATATATGTAAGTTTCAAATATTTAGCAGTGGCTTTTATGAGGTTCGATTGGCGTTCGTATTACAGTATATTGTGAGCTATTTTCTACGTTTTTTCTACTTTCGAGAGAGTTATGCATTAATCAAATAGCTTGACTACGGCTTTTATAAACCGTATAATGTTTTACGTAATTGACATGTTTTTTTAAAAGTAATACCATTCCTTTAAAATTTATTTACCGTCAAAAACTTCTTTAATGAAAAGTGTACTTATAATTTAATTAAAAATAATTAATTTAATCTTATTTAATATGAATTTACAGTCTGAAATTTTATTAAATTAATACTTCAGATGAACTATTTAACTGTTCACTTTAGTTCTTCTGTTTTACAACTTTAAAGTAATTCATTTTACAGAGGGAGTAAAAACTTTGGCTATTAAAACAGTATTACTTTAGAGCACTCAAAACTTAATAACAAAATATAACACTTTACAAGATAAAACTAATATACTAGAATAAATTTTAAATCTGCTAAATTATAATAAATGTTATACTCGTAGACTATTTATTTTTCATAAAAATATTCTAAAAGCTTCTATTTTTCCTCTTATAATGAATAAAACTAGTGTTTTTAATAACAAAAATTGATGAGATAGACGATGCTCTTCGCCGAATGTATCAAATAAAAAATGTCTG
This sequence comes from Eupelmus urozonus, assembly GCA_900480035.1. Classification (NCBI taxonomy): domain Eukaryota; kingdom Metazoa; phylum Arthropoda; class Insecta; order Hymenoptera; family Eupelmidae; genus Eupelmus; species Eupelmus urozonus. Next base: position 50,716 of record UELX01000371.1, on the reverse strand, counting down.
ACCAAAAAATCCATTTAAATCCCTTACACCATTACCACAAATATTAATCAAATTCATTTTATCAAAAATCTACCTCTAAAAAATTTCTCAAATTTACAAATAAAAAATCCTCGAGAAGACCAGGGGCACCCGATCAGCCCGGTTCGTACCTACACGCTTTTTTTCGCTTTCTCTCTCTCTCTCTCTCTCGCCAGAGCTAGAAAGATCGCTAGAAGGCAGAGGGCGACGACTGGAGGGGGCTCGCGCGAATCTCGCGTCGGCGTCGGGCCGGCATAGTGGGGGAGCTGGCGGCTGGCAGAAAAAAAAATTGCAGGAGAAAGAGAGAGAGAGGCGAGTGGTGGGAGCGAGCCTGGCGGAGAACGGGAAATGGGAAAAAAAAGAGGAGAGGGAAGGAAGGGCTGGCGAACAACGCAAGTCAATCGTGCGTCTCTTAATAGAAAAGTGGGGTCGATTTATGGGTTATAGGCAAACTCTCTTTTTCTCTCTCTCTCTTTTTCTCTTCCAGCGCACCGATCGGCCGTCAGATATCGTTCGCTTTCGCCTTCCATTCGCCGGCAGCTCTAGCGGCTCTCTCCGAGACTCTCCCAACCCTGACCTCGCTTCTTCGAGCGAGCACTGCTCCTTTCCTTCCTCTTCGTCTCTTTGTCGGCGAGCTCTTTCACTTTTTCCTTAATCAGGAGAAAGTACGTCCCCCTTTTCCTCGAGTCGTTGGCCGCGCGCGCGCTGCCGGCTCTGAATTATTCGCTCGTTCGATCGCGGCCCTTATTTAAAGGGACGTAGAAGCGCGCGCTTAAGTGCGCCCTTGCATTTTTTAGGAGGCCCTCGTTAAGCATTTACGAGCCTGACGCGCGAGTCCGACTCCTGTCTTCGTTGCGGAGTAATGAGCGAGCAGATTTTTGGCCTTTCAGCCGGATGTGTCGCTGGACGGCTCTTGCTCTGGATTTTATAGCGGGCTTCGATCGTATTATCTGTTTTCGGGAAAATAGAAGGCGGGACTTTATCTTTCATGTCCCGGATCCGATGAAAATCGCAGCGCGCGATGAATTCTAATCTCATAAGCGGATTTGACACTCAAACTTTGATTATCCATTATTTTGGCGAGACGCGAGAGCTGAATTATCAAACTCTCCGGCGGTAATTAAAAATAATGCATACGTTTTCCGTCAGCGCGCTTACGTTTTCATGAAACCTCCCGGCGACTTTACTTATGCACCAGAATCATCACACATCCAGCCCTTCCCCCTGCCTTCAATTATATTTCATTGAAAACGTCCACTCATAAAAATACGCTCCCTGCCAGTATAATCGGCCTCGCTAATTAATAAGAGAGCGCGCGGGAGGACAAAGACAGACAGACAGAGAGACCAATGAACTCCCGGCCATTGAAGCAGCGGCGCATCATTCTCATCGTCGATTAATATTGAAAGACACGCGCACGGCCAGTCGCGAGTGTGTAATCGATAACCGATTTAAAAATTTCCGCTCGAATGTTCGAAACGAAAAAAAAAAAGGAAAAACAGAGCCGACGCTGTACTCCCTGAGAATAATCAATGCTTCCTGCGCGCCGGCACGAGTGTACTATATAGTCGTAAATTGAATTCCCCCCTCTGCGAGCGCGCGGACTGGCGGTCTTGACGTGGCATACAAAAAGGAAGCGCGATCGGCACGCGGCAGTTGGTATATATCCGCGACGATCGACTCCCATCGATTAGACGGCTAGCTGGATGAAGGAGAGGAGGGAAGGATGCGAGAGCCTGGGAATCGAATTATTTTCGAAGCGATTTTTCTGACCCGATAACGAGTCAAGCGCTGATTAATGGGCCTTGATTGTCCGCGGTTCTTGCCTGATGGACTCTGAGGGAAATTAGAGATGTTGAGTTGTGAGTTTGTGAGGGTAGGGTTGAACTTTTGGCTTGTAATAATTTGCCAAATTGTTAAAGGCTATTGTATGTTTTTATTTGAAGAAGTAAAACATCATAATCCATGTATAAATTATGAGCTTTGAAAAATGAAGTTGGGAACAAGTGGATTACGACAAACCAAAGAATCTAGACCCCAGCAGCTAGAAAAAAATCTCATCAGAGCCGAACGCTAAAAATGTCTTCCAATCCAGCTCTAAAACCATCGGCCGAGCCTCTAAGCCCTGAAAAAGCAAAAAATCTAAACAAACGCGCTCGCATCGAGCTCCCATTTAATTTCATCCCCAGAGCGAAAACCGGGTTACGTCCTCTCCTAAAGTGCCAGAGCGACGAGCTAGCAGGTTGCGTAGGAAAGAAGAAAATTGCGCTCAGGTTAGATTAACTCGTCTGTTTCCCAGCAGCAGAGCAGCGAAACTTGGCGCAAAAATTCGAGAGCGATACGCCGATGCGCGCGGGGGCCACAGCTGTGCCGAATGCCGAGTAAAATTAGGATTCGTCCGGCGCGCAAGTACATACATACTTTGGGCAGCGCGTGTGCGCGCCGGCACTCGTGAAAGTAAAAAATTGACGCAGAGAGAGAGGAGAGAGCTCGCAGTTGAAAAGCCTCGCGCGCATGCACACAGGAGGCAAGGTCGGTGTACGCGCGCGCAAAAGGGAGAGGCGGAAAGACGAGAAAGAGGGAGATAGCTTCGCTCGCAGAGAGAGGGTCGATAGGTGGGTAACAGCAGCAGCAGCAGCAGCAGCAGCGGCGGCGGCGGCCACCAGCCGAAAGCTTTTCCCAGCCTCTCTTCGCGCTTGCTCTATGTCTCGCTCTCTTTTGCTGCTGCTACTGACTGCTACTGCTGAGCCGATGACCGATGCTTGAATATCCAGCGGGGAATGTTAAATAGTTGCTGGGGTTAGTTTGACGGATGATGCCTAATGAAAAATATGAAGTCTGCGTGCAAGCTATTTTCTATCTCGCTTTTTCGCGCGGAAATTTATTCAGCTAAAGAAAGAGAGAGGAAAAGAGAGAGAGAGAGGGAACGTATTTTTTGCGATTTTTAATGTTCGTTAAGTTTTATTCTTTTGGATTCTTTTCTCTCTCTTGCACGCTCGCTCGCTCGCTCTCCCTCGCCCTCCGCGCCTCGTCTTTGTTTTTCTTTTTCGACTTTATATAGCGCTTTTTTCGCTTTTTTCAGGTCGAACGACGGGGAGTAATTAAAAAGCGCATGTATGCACAAGTGCGTTTCCTTTGTTTTCGTTTTCCTTCCTTTTTTCGTGAGTTCCTTTATGCAAACATTACCTTATACTGCGTATTTTTCAAATAAACTCGCTACGTACGTACGTTCCGACGAGAAAGCGAAATATACATATATGTATATACGCATACACGCGCCTCCAGTTGGCCCGAGCATTATATTTCTGAGTTTCCTTTATTAAATATTAATCATCAAATACATAATTAATTTAATACCCAAGCACGGCTAACAATAAGATTTACATTGATATAAATCTGCACCAATGTCGCCGAGATGAAAAACGATGCAACTACGTTGAGATGAACTGATTAATCGCATACACCTGTTTCGTTATGTTTTATTGATATAGCTTGTATTGGTCTTCTACGAGAATTAGTCGAGATTTATATTTGTACTGCATTCAGATTTTACTTAATTATAATACCGAAACAATAAAGTATTCTCTTATTATAAAATATAATAGTGGCGATCTCAAAAAAAAAAACGATTCTTTCACTCTTTCCAAACAAGCCATTATTTTCAGAAAGCCGAAAATTTTTCTTTAGATAAGCACTCAGCTACAATTTCACGGTACAGAACCACCCGAACAAAGCTTGAAAAAGCCGAAAAGTGTTTCATGATTAACAGCACAAAGCATCGCACCATCCGTCCTTATCAAAATTATTATTCCTTACAACCCGTCCGCCATAAAATCATCAAATTTCACGTCCATCCTCGAGAATGCAGCAGCTCGTTAAGCAAGAATCAAGCGGGCCAGCGAATGTTTAACGGCGCCCCGGCGCTAAGCTGTATAATATTTCAACGTCAGCGCAACGCGCGCATACTGAAATCAGGCGTTTCTTTCATCCCTGCGGCCGTCAAACGCCAGGCGCGCGCCCCGCGACTCTCGAAATTCTCTTTGCCCGGCGCATTTTCCAAGCTAATAGTAATCCGAAACTTTGTATTAAACAACGAGCCGGTACGCGGAAAACTCCATGGTTACCGTGGCGCGTGTAGCTGCGCGCCGGAGCTTCATTAAACTCGCTGAATCGAGCGCGGCAAGTATTTATTAGGCTGCTGGCGGCGTTTACGCTGCGGCCGCACTATTCTGACTGCCGGCGCAAGTCCGAGATTTGGAAGCCGCAAAATAACAAAGGCTCGAACGATTTCCGTTTACAAAGCTGGAGAGGTCTGCTGGGCTGGGCTGCTCTGTAAAGCGTAGGCGGCATTGTTTTAGAGGAGCTGGAATGGTTGAAGACAGAGAGAGGAGAGGTTGATATCTAATGAGCATAATATCGTTCTAACGACTCTGCTATGTTCGTTGAGCTTCGTTTGGATATCTTGGTTCGAGGAGATGTGATTTAACTGTATAATAATGAGTTACATCGCAAGTTTTTACAGAACAATGCGAAGGAACATTAGATGAGACAGTTTGAAAGCAATGGGTTTGGAAAATGCAGTGAAAAATTAAAACTCACATCAAAGAATTATAAAGAATTATTATTGCATTTAAAAATGAAATTTACAAATTCTATATTTTTACTTAACCCTGCATGCATTTTTATCGCATAGCTCAATTGATTTCGCGAGCTTAGTGAACAAGCGATTTTTGCTATATTTGTTTATTTATGTGGTTAAGCAACAGTTTGTTCAACATTCGCTGACTTTAAAGGTGAAAAAACCAACATCATCATTGCATTACATTTTGATGAAAAGAATTAGCGCTTGATTCTCTTGATTTACACGCATAATCGCGGTGTGCGGCAGTAATTACAAACGAAAAGAACTCATCGTACTAAGAATTTTTCCGATGAATTTAATTTATGTTCCAATGAAATGCTTTTCTATCTAGAATGGCTCGCTACTGAAAGATGCAAGTGACAAAGCTCCTCCCCGCCAACTAATCATTTTAAATCGAAAAATCAAAATAAACGTAATACGCTAATAAAACTAATAAGCACAATTCTCTGAAAAGTAAAGTAGCAAAATCGATAGAAGTCAAAACTCGGCATTGATACCTCAGAAACTTGTTAACGGCACATAAGAAAAATCACTAAATTAGCTTAAGCCCCTTCATAAGCATTTCACCGAAAAGCAGCGGCAAAGACTCTCATTAAAACGGACTTGAACATTTCGCAGCAGTCTAGCCCTCTAGTTCTCAGGTAAAAAGCGCAAATGGCAACAGCGCCTCTCCCCACGCGTGTGCATACACGACTGCAGCAACGCGGGGGGCTTAGCTTCGGCAACTTGTCTGCCGGCATCGACACCCCATAATATACTTATCCGGCTGCAGGCTTCACGTTACATCATAATTCCGCAACTCCAGAGTTGCCTCGCGTAGCAACGAATCCTGCAGTGCAGGCATAAGTGTGTATGGGCACGCGTAGGCGTGTGCGCGTGCATGTATATAGGAAAGCTCATTGCCAGGATTTCAATGCAGCGCGCGTCACGGGAGAATTCTCGGTATTCAGCGTTTTAACGAATATTCAAAAAAACGTTCCGCGCGCGCTTGCGACCCTCCCTGCGCTCGGCTGGAATCATTATGCAGTAGAAAAAGAAGCCGAGCGCGAGGGAGCGGGCGAGCGAGAGAGAGAGAGAGAGGAGGACAACGATTCCCTACACTGCGTCGGATCCAAAAAGCGCAAGAAGAAAATATCTCGTCATATAAAAAAGAGAGAGCGCGCCGCCGCCGCCGACGCCGAGGCCGCTGCACGCAAGCGCACTAAAAAGCGAGGAAAAAGAGAAACGAAAATGCGCGAGCGCGCGCGCTGGCTGGAGAGAGAGAGCGAGAGCGAGAGAGAGAAAAAAAGAAAGAGAGAGCGCGGGCTAAAGCGAGCGCGCGAGCCGGCAAAAAGACGAGCTCATTTTCGGATCGATCTCAGCGCGCGATTAGAGGAGGACTATGCGCGGCGCAAGGGCGGCGGCGGTGGCAGCGGGAGAGAGAGGAGGATAGATAAATGAGGGGGAAAAAGGGAGCGAAAGAGGGAGAGGAGAGGAGAGGAGCGAGAAAGAAGGGAACGGTATAATGATCCCGCGGCAGCCGGAAGGGAGGTTATACGACGTACGTGAGCGCAGAGCGAGCGAGCGAGCGAGCGGGAGTCAGGAGTGAAATATCAAACTCTGCGTGGAGCCTGAGAGAGAGAGAGAGAGAGAGAGAGAGAAAGCATGAGCGAAAGAGTTGAAAAAGCGAGCCGAGCGAGCGAGCGAGCGAGGGAGAAAGATGGACTTGTACGGAGGAGAGAAAGAGAGATGGAAGGTACCTCAGGGCAACGGTTATCAAAATTGCGCGTGCCATTATAATTTTAAAGCCGGCTTTCCTCGCTCTCGCTCTCTCTTCTTCTCTCTACGGTCAGTATATATCCGTAGGGTGGAGACAGGCGCACGAGGGAGAAAGCAAGCGAGCGAGAGTAGGAGTGCGCCGAGAGAACGAGGAAAAAGAGAGAAAGAGAGAGCGAGAGAGAGAGAGAGAGACGAGAGAGGAACGGGTTGGGCTGGACGAAACGAGGGAAAGAGAGAACGAGCATGCACACGGGCTTGGGCGCACGGCCGCCTGGGATAGAGGACTCGGCAACGCCGAGAGAGGGTGGGTCATTTATTTCCCCCCGCGCTGCCGCCTCCCCCGTGCGCGGCATAATTTATCGCGAGGATTCTCGCGAAAGCACGCAAAGAGAGAGCGAGAGAGCGAGAGAGGAGGGAAACGCGGCCGGCTGTATGCGCAGAGCAGAGAACGGCTTGAAAAAGAATGGAGCCAGCAGCGAGAAGGGGAGACAGAAAGAGAGAGAGAGAGAGAGAGAACACGAGCAAAAGAGAGAAAGAGAGACGCCAAGGGGCTAATACATCCCTGGCGCCGCCGCCGCCTGAAATTTTCGCCTCCAAATGGAAAATTAACCTCCCCGAAGAAGAAATTGCGAGAGCGTGTATTGTGAGAGCGGGCGCGCATCTGCGCGCTTCCCCGCGCGGCTGACACGCCTCGTACCCGCACTACTGAGACTGAGACAGGGGGGGACGCGAGAGCTAGACGCCACAGGGCTACTCCTTCGAGATTTCGACGAGGGACGATTCCTAGCCAGCGCTCGGGATACGCTTTATTTTGGGATAAATAATTTCGTTGGACAAGCTCTTTCTGCGGATAATACTTGCTAATTTTCAAAAGAAGACTCTTTTCTTCTTTAATCTGTTTTATTATGTTTATTGAAAGTCTGACAATTTGAGGCTTTTGCTAAAATAGATAAAATAGAATAAAATGAACACTTCTAATTTATGCTTCTCTATATTACTAATGAACATCATTAATCATCCTAAAAAGTAAAGATCTCCTGCAAAACACAATGATAAAATAACCCTTCCGAGGACTCACTCAGCTCGCAGCTCTCTCCAAGCTTCATAATGCCAATATCGGAAAAAGAAAAAAAAAGGAGGCAAAGATGAAGCAGCGAAATTCGAAGCTCGCGCCTCTGGCAGGCCTCGCATCTCGCGTTTGCGCTTTTTGAAATTGATTCGATGAAAAATCGGCGCGCTGGTTTAACTTTCTGGGGAATAGCTCGCTCTGCGCTGGCGAGCGCGCGCTTTCGAAGGCGATATTTTATGAAGCTCGCCCGGTGAAAGATTGCGCTTGGGGGGGCCTCTGTCCTGTCTGTTTTATTTTTTCCTATTTCCTTCTCTCCTCCGCTCTCTCGTTTTTTTTTTTTTTTTTTTTTTGCACGCGCTCTCGCGTTTATTTCTCCTCTTTCGATGGGTCCTGTACATGCATCGAACGAGAGAAAGAAAGATAGAGAAAGAGAGTAATATGTATCGCATCGGCGCGCGATCGCGCACACACGTGTCGGAATATTGGACGAGGGAGAGGGAGAGAGAGTTGATGCCGAAGAGGGAGTAGAACAGAGAGAAGCGAGCGCGTGGAGCAGCAGCAGCAGCAGCGCGCCCCTGACCGCGTTTATATATCGCCGTGATTGATTTCTCGTGCGGTATGCCGAAGGTCAAGTCGCTGCGCGCCAAGAAATCCAACTGGAGCGTGACTCTGCTCGAACGGTTCGATTGCTGGCTTGGGCTGATGAGAGGGGATTTTTGCTTTTTTTTTAACTGAGGATTGCTGGGTTTTTTAAGAGAGTTTTAATGAAGTGAGTTCCGGAATTGTGGGTTTCAGGTTGGTTTAAGCAATTATTATTATTTTCTTTTTTATAACTGTATTAGCTATTGTTATAGTACTCGATAGTGGATTTTGAATAATAATGTACTATTATTTATATATTAATCTATATTATAATATGATACAGATAATTTATCTTGTACATTTAGAATAAGTAAAAGTAAATAAGTTGTAATAATTACTATAATTGAAGATATGCTATTATACAAAACGACATTAAGTAATTTTTAATATATAAATAAACTTGAACGTTTAAACGATATAAATAACCTTTACAACGTCCTAAATTAAATTCAATTGTAATAAAACTTTTTCCAATATTTCTATTCCGCAAATTATTCTAAATGTATTGATGAATTATGGTTCTACGAATATGCAATATTGAATACATAACGGATCAAATATATTTATATTCTGGGAATCTTAAATTTCGATTCGTGGAAAACGTGTCATATCCAGTTATGAAGTTTTTGCTTTCAAACTATTATAAACAATACCTTTTACAACAAAAAATATTTAAATAAATTGATTTATTTTTATTTCATCTCTAATCATATTTTCGTAATGTATAAAAATTAAGGAAATATAACCATTCGAACTCACATTAAAATTTTGTACTTTAAAATACCATTATTTCTATGCAATTGAATAAAATTCCAATACCTTATTAAATAAATTGGTAAATAAATTAATAACATAATATATCTTGTCTATGCTCAATCATACCCTTATATGATGTGTGGATCATCGGATTAAGAATAATAGTACAGTTTTTAAAATATAGTTTATCAAATATTTTAGGGCTGCATCTAAACTTATTATGATTTTCTCGAATACCCACAAATTTTGAAGTTTTATCAAAACCATCATTGATTTTCCATAAAATACGATGCTTTCTATCATCGTAGATCAATCTTAAAAACGAAAGGAAGAAAACAACCATAAAACCATAAACCATCATTATATAACATCGAACCACTCCGCAAAATCGTTTCCCGCCAAGCTCCTCACCACCCTCCTCTCATTAATAAAGCACGCCAAGCCCGAGCCAGCTTGAAAACAAAGACAGCGCCGCCGGCAACAAGAAGCCGGAAAAAAAAATCGTCAAAGAAACGCCGGGCGCACGAGGGGCTTCCTCGGAGTCTCCTTCTCTCGAAAAGCGCCTCCTAAAATCGATGCCCGAAAGCCTTGAAAGTCCAAGTCTACCCAACGCGGGGGGGACGCCTGTTATTTCGAAATTGATCCCCCCCTTTGCGTTTCTCCTTCTTCCATCGCGTCGCTCGCAGGGGCGCCATAGCCGGCGAGCTCGCCTACTGCGCACGTATCTCGCGTCACGCTCCCTCCTCCCTCGACTTTCCACCCTTTTCGCAGCAGCCCGAGAAAGATAGCCGGCCTTAGAGGGGAAAAATGCTCTCTGTGCGTACGCGTACCAGGGGGGGTAGCCCCCCCTCGCCGAGGAAAAAAGCCGCCGGCGCTCTCTGATTGGCGCGCGGCCAGCTCTGGTGGGGGTGGCGCGAGCAGCCGCTGACTTCTCACCCCCCGCGCGCGCATCCGCTCCTGCTGCTGTTTTCTCGTCTTCGTCTCTCGAGTTTTTCCTTCGCGCGAACGCTGGGATAGGGGGCGGAATATTGTCGTCGAGGGGCCTGCGCCCTCGTTAGAACTATAGTCTTAAACAGGCTCGCCCTGGGCCTCATCATTTCCCTCGAATGAGCCCTCTTTTATTTATTTCTCTCCTCCGCGTTTCTCTCCTTGTTTTTCTCCCGCGCACTCGATAGGCAACCCTCGTTTTTTTTTTTTCGCTTTTTTTTCGGCAGCAGTGAGAGCGCCATCTGAGAGTAAAAATACGTGTTCCAGCGCGCGCGCGCGGAAGAGTAATGATGGAGCTGTGGGCTGCAGAGCCGGATATGCGCGCACGCGGCTCTGTTTATACGCGACGCGAGGCCAGCGCGCCTGGAATTTTTCGTCGTCGATGGAAAAAGAGAGCTGGGGAGAGAGAGCGAATCGAAACGTTGAAATAACTCTGAAAGGATTCAATTTTCTTTCTCATTGAGCCCGTACTTCGTGTTTTCGTTGGCGCTTAATAAACCTATGGCAGCTGTCTGAGTTTCGGCTGCTGGGGTGATGAGGTTGTTGCCTCGCGAATTCAATTATCATTGGCTAGAATTGTATTTGTACTGCTAATTTATGGGATGTTCTTAGTCTTGGACATTGAGAGATCTGCTTTTTCTTAATTATCGACGACATGAGTTTCCTACAAGTTACAGTTCGCTCGTCGTGCTATATCATTAATTCCTTTCTTTCGTTATGTTGATAAGTTGCAGCATTTTAGCTATAAAGTAGTTAATATTCACGATGTATCAGTGAATTATGCACTGAACTTAATTTACACAGTATAATATAATCTTAATTTTCAAATCAACTTAGAATTAGACTTTGAATTAGACATTTTTTTGTATCATCTGAAAATAAGACATAAAATAGATCATCGACTCGATCCTAATTAATAATTCAATTAATAAACAATATTATTCCAACAAAATCACCCAGAACCCCCAACCCCACCACCCCGACAAAATTCAGCAGCGGCAAGATTTTCCCTCGAGCGAACGTTAAAATGCACTCCCTCTCGTTTAAAGTTCGATTTGCATTCGCAAAAACAGCCGGCCGCCGCCGCCTGCCGGGCGCGCTCGAAAAACGAGAAGCAAGAAAGCCAGCGCGAAATCTGAGCATCGGCGCAGTGCACGCGCTAGCCTCGATCCCCTCCGCGCCGTTACACAAGTGACATTAACGCGAATCCAGAGTCTCCTCGCGGCCGGCTCCTTTGTTTTTCAGACTCGCCGCCGCCGCCGCTGCTAGTATGCAGCTCCGCGCACGGGGTTACACGCGCCGACTGGCGATCGAACCGGCTGAGCGAGGGAGAGGGAGAAAGGGAGAAGAGAAAGAGAGAGAGAGGAAAAAAGCGCATCTCTCGCGTAGGACCGATAAAATCTGCGCTCTTGCCGCTTTCCTCCTCTCTCCTACTAATGGAACTTTCTCGTTTGTCTGCGCTTCAGCTCGCCGGCTCGGGGGCTCTAAAAATTGTCATTTTCAGGGCGCCGCGAGGCCGCATAATGCGCCTGCCTTGTGTGTGCACGCGCACACTGCTATATGTACCTAACGCGAGCCGGCGATCAGCATTCATAGAATAATTTTCGCTAGAGGCCAGAGAGAGAGAGAGAGAGATGAGCGACCTATCTGGGCATCACGGTTGACGGCTTTTCCGCAAACCCATTTTAATTATCTCGCTCTCGGCCCTATACGAATTATCCGCTCCGAGAGCGGAGCTGCTTCTGCAAGTTCGCGCGATTTTCGGAAGATTGATGATGCCCCCCATCCACCCACTATTTTTTTTTTGTTTTTTTTTTTTTTTTTTATCACACCCCCGTCCAGCCGCGCACAAAAGCAGCTCCGGGCTGGCTGCCGGCTCAATCTAAAGCACGCGCTCTGGCGTAGGAAAAATTTAGCCGGTGACGAAAAAAAATATATAGAGCCGGCTAGGCATCAGGGTAAATAGGAGGATTTTCTTTCTTGCCGCGCCTGATGCATATGCGAATTATCGAATTATTTTGACAAGGTTTTGCGCGCACGGCCGCGAGCCGTGAGTTATGGGGGCTGCAGCGGCCGGCCGACTATACTGAAACGTCCGCGTCCGTATCAATCAGCGTTTAGAGGATCGTTAGGGAAAATTGCACGTACAGCTCTTTCTCTCTGTCGCTCTCGCTCTCGGCTCTGCTTTAATTAGTTACGCTTTTCTCTATCTATATAGGCAGATAGGCTTGCGGATGCATTTTTGGCTTTTCAATGCGTTTTGACGCCCCGAGGTTTTGTTACTTTTAAAACTATATTATTCTTTCTTTTGTCTATTCTTTCTATTTTTGGAGTTGATATTTATTATAACGCATGTTGCATTATTATTTAAAATAGTAATGAATAAAATAATGAAAATGTTATACATTAACGTTTAAAAATGAAGCTTCGTGTTTTTATTGTCGATGCTAAATTGCTTACCCTCCTCTTCATGAGTCTAATCTTTCTATGTTTTATTATTTGATTAGTTGATTGATCAAATGAAATCTCAATTTTTAATTGAGCTGAATTTTATTTTATAAATAAACCTTGTGTTTAAAGATGTAGTGTTTAAAATAAAAAGCTATAATTATAAAGTAGTGAGAAGCATTTATATTGCAGCTGTAGTTACAGAAAAATAGCACCAGACCCATTTGAATTAATAAAATATTGTAGAATTTCCAAGAATAGTACCTCAGTAAATGTACTATTCTAAACTTGCTGAAACATTCCTGCCGTTAATATTTTTATTTATTTTCCGGTACATATTCCTTTATCAAATGCTTTTTAATTTTTCCCCCGTACCTAACGCATTTCATAATTTTCCTTGTACTTTTAATGGTCTATCGACGAAACTTGTTAATACACTATTATAATTACAGAACATTTTAATTATATAAAGTACAAAACTCACGAAACATTTCCCACTTCTCTCCATCCCACGTTTAGCGCAATTAAAATTTCAAAATTCCTCACAAAATAACAAAACTAGCCGACCACCCCCCGTTGTATTTAATTTTAAAATCAAACATAATATCCCTAACCGCAGGCTCGCGCTCGAGCTCCGAATTCCGAAACTGGTCTTTAATTAACTTAGCCGTCTTCATCAAGCTAAAATTCCAAGCCCAAAAAGACAGTGCAGTACGAAAATCCAAATTATCCCCGCCGAAAATCCAGGAAACCGAGGCACAGACAGACGAGTGCAGCGCGCAGCCTTAATAAAATGGCTAAATATTGAAACTGAGCAGTAGCAGAGCGCGCAAATGTCTGCAGCAGGATTCGCTCTTTGCCGGAAGGGTCGAGCGCGGCGGCTGCTGCTGCTGCAAAGGCCGACGGGGGCAATAATTAATCATTGCTAAGAAGAGAGGAGTCGAGCCAGCGAGCGCGCTGCATTCCCTCGTGGGGGTGAGAGGACGAATTTCGCAAACGCAGAGAGAGAGTGAGAGAGGGAGTAGCGCTTGGGCCAACTTCCGACGTGGTCGCGCGAGCGCGCGTGGACACACATGTGTATACGTAGCTATACGCGGAATTTGGCGGGAAAAAGTAAACCAAACACGGGACGCCAGGAGACACGCGGTGCAATACATCACCTCCTCTCTATCTATCTCTTTCTCTCTCTCTCTCTCGTTCTCTCGTTCTCTCTCTGGCTCTCCGACGCGAAGAGAGAAACAGCGAGAGAGGGCGGAGGGGCTTAAAAAAAAGGAGAGGCAAAGAGAAGGAGATAAAGTAGGCAAAAAGAGAACGGCGAGAGAGCGGAGAGGCGAGCTACCGAGGGCGGGGTGGTGCTGAAAAAAACAGCTCTCTCCCACCTCTGCCGCCTGCATATCTCTCTTCTTTCTCTTGTCGGCCTCCATATTCGCGCTTCTCTTCTTTCTTCGGAGCTGTTTTCCCGCGGCGAGAAAAAACGACGAGGGGGCGGCAGCAGCGCCGGCGGAATCAAATCCCTCTCGGCAGGGCCGGACAAAAACGCGAGCGCAAGAGCGAGACAGAGTACGGGTAATTTTTAAAACGCCGCTTGCGGGAAAATAAAAATTAGCGGTAGAGGGCGCAGCCGTGAGGAGAGAGAGAGAGAGAGCGAAGGGGTGGAAAAAAGGAGCGCGAGGGAGGGCGTAATTTGGCGAAAAAAGAAAGCAGCGATCGTTCGCTCTCTCTGCCGGCGTTGAGAGGAGTAGGGATGTGTGAGAGAGCGGGGGTGGTAGGAAAAAAGTCGAGGGAGATAGAAAAGTCTATTGCCTGGAGGAGAGGAGAGGCGAGGAGGCCTTTGGGGAGAAGGAGGGGGGCTAGGCGGACAGGGGAGAAAAATTTACAGGGCACTTCAAAAGATATAGCCCGAGCGGAGAGACGGAGATAACGCTGATAATTATCTTCTTATTGTCGCTAATTTCTTAATTTTTCATTATTTTTACTTTTTTTCTTTATTTGAAATTTTGACATTGTTATTCTCGGGATGTGAAATTATAGTTTAATCTTTTAATACGAAATTATGCATTAGTATAAATATGAACTAATGTTTTTATAGTAAAACCAGTAAATCTTTTTTAAATAATGATAATCAGATAATAATTACATTCCTGCTAAACAGCTTATCTTCGATTCGCTTAAATAATCAACCCGGCTGCGGGCACATTCATATAGCAGCTAGATGTTACTTAACGGCCCCGCACTTTAACTTGATAATAACAATAAAAACAATTTAATAACCATGAAAATTTGAGAAAAATTTTAATTCAAAGATTCCAGCAGGGTCGAGCCTCGAGAGCGAACAAAGTCTCCCAGAATTCCAGAATAACAGGAGAGCCGCGCCGCTGAGCTCCGAGTGACCGAAACTAAAAGTCAGGCGAAATTAAACGCGAATCTCCCTCACACACGTCCGGGCCGAAAATTATTATAATTCCGCACGAATCTCCGAGCTCCGGCTAAACAGAGAGACGCGCACACAGCCACATATATAAGCACACCGCATTCGTATAATCGACAAAGCCGGAAGGTACAAGCTCGCTCTCTAGAATATCCCCGATTCGCCTAGGCGCACTTAAGCGCACCGAATTACGTTCGTAAATTTCGTTAAAGTCGAGTGCTGCTGCCTTCCTCTTCTCCTCTCTCTCGTTTTCCTGCTCCCGTATTGTCGCGTTTCCCGATTTGCAGCGCGAGCGAGGAACAATGGCGCACTTTCGGCTCGCCCGTATATGACAAACTCGTTGGAACGTAGTAGTGGGCGAAGGTAAAATTTAACCGTACCGAGCGACAATGAGCCCCCGTTTTCTTTGCTCTCGGCCGAGGCTCCCGATACCCGCTGCTATGGGCTGCATAGTTTGCGTTAACTAGCTCGGAACATTGCTGATGAGCAAGTCGAGTGGAAATTTACCGGTTAATGTTTACGGCTATGAGATAATTCAGTTTTTGGCTGTGCTATCGCCTTGACTGAAAGACTAAAAAATGAGATTATTTAAGCTTGATTTAATATTCGTTAATGATGCCACGTTATCCAAGAGGTTCGGATTCTGTTATCTAAGCAATCGAACATGTGCTCGGTAATTATGGTATAACTATATTATACATTTTTAAAAGAACGGTAATCTTACAAAAATCGCTATTATAAAATCTTTTTTATCTATTATACATTTTAGGTTGAATTTGTCATCATTTCTAAATAATTATTAAACTCTTTTAAGCTTGCAACCTTCCTCACCCCATTCCTCACACCACCCAACCCTTCGACAAACCATTACCCCGAAAAACTATAAAGGCTCGCAAAACATTACGCTAATCCTCTTACCCCCCACCAAAACCCACCCACCTAATCAATAAACTTTCTCAAATCAAAGTTCACCGTTAATCCAACCTCTCACCTTCCGCCGACTCCATCTCACGCACAAGTCCAGCCATCAAAAGACCATGCACACAGCACGGAAAGGTCGAAGCGAGCATATCTCCCCGCGCTCGCAGGCATCCGAAAGCGTAGCGTTAATTATGGGCGTTTTCCCTGCTTTAACCGTTCTCCTCTCCTGCATACATCCGCACATCTACGCGTCCGCCTCTCCTCGCTCGCCTCTATCTTCGCCGCGGCTGGCTCCCTTCGCAGGCCAATAAATTTCGGAAATCCGCAGACGAGGGTTAATGAGCTGCGGCTCTGCAATCGCGGAGAGAGAGAAAAAGCCCGCTCGGCCCCCGGCCGGCTTATGCGGATAGCTAATGCCAAGTCGCGCGGAATCCGTCTTAAGCCGGAAGCCCCCCGCGGAGCTCTTGTCGCGCTATATTTTCTCGGCGGCGGCGGCGCTGCGGCCGCGTTTAAAAAGTCCGCTTAACGGCCTAATTAATGCGATTTCCCCGGCTAGACCAGCGGAAAGTTTTTCGCTATATATACATCCCCCGCCGACGCTGGTGCCGCTTCCCCAGGCTCTACTCTGGCCTGCCGCTGCTGCGCGCAGCCTCCTCCGGCGGTCATCTAAACTTTTTCCATAATTAGTTATAAATTTCATTCGCGTTGCGAGCTAACAATATTCCGGCTCCAAGCTCGTTCTCTCCTCCGCTCGACGGACAGGCGCGCGCGCGAGCGAATACGAGCGAGAGAGAGAGAGAGAGAGAAAAAGCCTGTATACGAGAGATGGAAATTTCGAGCGCTCTCCCGCCGGCAGCGGCTCGAGGGTTAAAGTGTGCGCGAACGCGCGGGAGGGGATGCTAGATAGCACGGGGGTGGGGGTGGGGAGGGGGGCGCAAGAGAAAAGCCCGTAGAGAGCAGCTGCGCTCTGAAAAGCGAGAGAGAGCGGGAGAGGGCTAGAGCGACGGGGGTGGGCAAATTCAGGCCGGCGCTAACGAACGAACGAACGAATGGGGTATAAAGAGAACTGGCGGGACGGAGAAAATTCAGCGGCGGCGGCGGCGGCGCTGCCAGCCGGCGCCACCGTCGTTTCGTTCTCGCTCTCTCCCTCTTTCGACTGCGCGAGCTCGTGAGAGAGAGAGAAAGAGTAAGAGAGTGGGGGTGGCAGCCATTTTGCCGAGCCGTGAAAAACACACCCGCCCCAAGAGATAGCGAGAGCATAGCGCAGGGCTATGCACGCGCGCGTGGGATTTCAAGTGCTCTGCTCTCTTCAGGCGCCCGAGCGCCCGACGAAGACAGACGGACGCCCCGACGCTTTTTTTTTGTCCACCTCTCCGCTTTTTTACGCTCTCTCGCTCTATTCCTCTGCTGCCGCCGCTGCTGCTCCTCGCTCTCTTTTTCTACCCCTCCCTAAAGAGGCGAGGGAGGAGGGGGAACAACACCCCGCTTTCTTTTTCTCTCCTCTCACGCCGGCTCTTTTTTGCTCGCCCTTATCGCTCTCTTTCTCACGCTGATTCTTTCTGCTCTTGCGCGCGCGACTCACTTTCTGCTCTTTTCTCGCGAGCCGCGGAGAAACAGGCGCGTATATACACACATAGGGCGGAAAATGTAGATGAGCGCTTAGGACACGCGCGCGGCTGTCTAATGACGCGGCGAGGAGCGAAAAAAGAGGGAGACGCCGGAATGATTAGTGAAATCGAGGGTATAGGGAGGCAGGCCGGGTTATTATGCGACAGGCCAGATAGAGGACGGAGGAGGAAGCGGGAATTAAAAAGCGATTCGGATTCCATATTAATCGAGCGCTGATACGGGGATGCTGAAAAACCGCGCCGACCCTTTTTTTGCGAGTCGACACGCGCGCCTGACTGACTGCTTCTTTTTTGTTACTTTCTTTGCTGTGGTAAGGGGGCTTCGCTGAGGAATGGTGTTAGATGATGGCGCTTGATATGCTTGTGTAAATGGTTATGCGGTAGGATTAATGTTTATCTTTGTAAGTGGGTAGATTATTAATTGATTCATGTCTGATGAAAGTAGTAACAATTATAGTTGCACATTGAATATCTAATTTTAGAAGAAAGATGGATTAAGATAGCTCTTTGTTAATAATACTACGTGAAATGATATTCGATTGGTGGTACATTCATTAATGGCCATAAATTTTTTATAATTAAAAGCAACTAAATTTTTTTAATAAAAAATATTAGGCCTTAAATAATTGTGGGAACTTACATTATCAGAAAGACGATAATACTCATTTGAAAAAGCGTCATCATTCGTAGAGTAGTTTCTAAAATTTCTAAATTTCTAGTTAGTTGCTAAAATTTCTTGACAAGCAGCTGCATTATTTGTTAAAACATTAGAGCATTCACAGAAACGCTCCATTGTACACCTCGGCCAGAGCGTCCGGAAACTTCAGAAAGCAGTTTTTATCGGGCAAGTCAGCGCAAAAGTTGCGCATGTACACAGCCAGCCGCGCCAACTGCAAAACTTGAATTGCTACACGCGCTCGTTTCAGAATTTCATTTACCAGTCGGACGTGCTTCCAAACTTATTCGTTCTCCCTCTGCGGCCGTAAAATTTCCAAAACACACCAACCCCTCCCCGAATAAAGAATCTCCATCCTCCAGCTCCTCCAGGCCTGTAAGAGAAAGCCAGCCACGCGCGTAGAGCCAGCCGCAGTCGACTTTTAATACCTCGTCTCCTTACAGAGGCCGCGTCCGCGATTAGTCCTACCGAAAATCTCATTTGCCATCCCCTCTCGAGACTTGGAATATATCAAAGAGCCCGAGGAGAGGGCGGACGAGAGAGATAGGCCGTGCGTGCGCGTCGGCTCTATCGATCGCAGCGGGGCTGCATTCTTCGCTGTCCCTCGCTCTCGCGTGTCCCTCGTCGCTGTCTCCTCCTCGAGGCGCCGAGCGGCTTAATATAGGCCCAGGCTCGCGCCGAAAAGCCGCAGGTGCAGCCCAGCGAAAAATTGAACTTGTCCCCTCGGCGGCTAGGCCTAGCCCCCAGCTTCATTTGCTCGTTTCGTCGCGAGTTTCCGCCGAAGGGTTCTCTCCTCTCCACGGGCTCGTAATTCGGCGGGTTTGCGCACCCTTGGCGGGAAACGGGCGCGGGGACACCCCTGCGAAAGTGTTTTTCGAGAGACTTCTGGACAATTGAAAAGTTCCTCTCCTCGAGAACTATAAGCGCTAGCTTCCCTCTTTTCACGCGCTGTTTCTGCGACTGAGAGCTCCTCACGTTCAATTACAATCGGCTTTCATTCGGCGAGTTTTCATCAGGAGGCGGAAGAACAGCCAGCCCTTTAGCGCTAACTATGCCTATGCGCCGCGCCCCTTATTTGGATCGTTTGAAGCGGATCTTTTGATCGAGCTCTCTCTCTCACTCTCTCCTTTTTCTCGGGGCCCTTTCATTACGCCCCCGCGTCTTTTTGGCCAAGCGCCGGTACGTGGCACGTATATATACGCAATTACGCGAGAGAGCCGAAGAGAGAGAGGCTGAATTATCCGTGGCGAGCGGGAGATAGCGGGCTTTCCGTTCTAATGAGCAAATACTCTAATTCAAAGATATACGAGGCAGAGAGAATGTCGGCTTGCCCGGCAGATTTTAAATATTTTTCCGACCGCGCTCAAACAGAGGACGCACTGCCTGACCTCCTGTTTTATTCTTAGTCTTAACGTTAACTACTACGTCGGTTCTCCAAATTCACAATTACATCATCATGAATATTGGCTATACAAAAAGTACGTAGATGAAAAAGAAAACACTAAAGGCACGTGCGACCGCCGCGTCGTAATTACTCCCAATATTGCGAATCTCGATCAAGAAGCGCGCTCGGCTCGATTAACACGACACTCCGATTACGGGAGATACAATTCCGAAGACAACAAAGCTTTACACTAGCAGCTCGTGAAAAAAAATTGCTCGTCAACTCGTTGATTTCCTTCTTTTTTTTTCGTTTTTTTCACGCTGCCTCAAAACGCGCGTGTGCATGCATCAATCGCGCCTGCGAGCGCGCGAGAAACGGACAGCGAGAGACGCACGGGCGATCGAGCAATTACAGGTCGACTGCGAGACAGACAGCTCTCTCCCACTCGCTCGCTGCATTTGTTGTCCTTACATTGCCCCCCACACTCGCGCAAACACTCACAGACACACGGCGACTGTGACTGACTGAGCATTATGCCCATATAGAGCGTGGAAAGGGTAGAGAGCGGCCGGCCGGCGATAAACAATGAATACATGAATATGAAAATTTCCATGAGAATCCGCGCTCGCGGCGGCGGCAGCAGCCTCACGAGGGCCACGCTCAGTCGAGCAACCTTCCGATACACGGATCGATTGATCGAGCGATGTACGCGCTATACGAGGGAGCAGGGGGGGGGGTGAATTTTTTCCGCCTCCGCTTTTCGAGGCTTCTCCGCGCGAGAAATTTAGCCGGAAATTGCAGCGCACGCGCGATCGCCGATTCTAGTGGAGTAGGCTTTTTCGGAGCTTTCGGGGCATTGATCGCGCGCTCGCGATTTCGAATTTCATCGCGGTCGCGGCTTCGCACTTCACTTTTTTTGGGGGGATGGATGAGTTTTCGCGAAGGGCGAGGTCGGGTTTTTTTTATTAGTTAGTATCGTTTGGTTTTTGGCGTTGGATGGGTATTTGGGATATGGCGGCGGATTTACTGATTTATTAAGTAATTTTAAGCAGTTAATTTGATTTTATAGTGTTCCGCGCTGGCGAGACGTAGCGCGTTGCGATATCGATTATCATTCGATCAAACTAACCCATTTAAAGACCCACGAGTGCCATTTGCTAACTGGAGCGGCGAGATTAAAAAGATAACGTTATAACGTTACAGTAATGTCTTTCACTTTAAAAGTTCAAACCGAATTTTACTCGCTGGATAAACAGCGCGGGCGAATAATTTGAGCACGTAATTTACACCGGAAAATGGTAAAAGAACGACTTACAATAATTACATGGCAATATTATCGAAATATTTTTCCGAAATGATACAAGCTCCGGTTAGTCTTTTCGAAAACGAATGTAAATACGTTACTGAACTGCCATTTGAGATTTGTCTGTCATAAACCTCAAAATATATATTCTCTAAAACTCGAAAAAAAAATATCCACCTCATAATTTGAACATGGCCCATTCATCAAATAAAAGGTAAACCGAATTAACCCAGTTACAGGTGAAACTCGCTCAAAGCCCGCTCTTCAATTATCACTGATTATTACTATATATCAATAATGACTTGTCTGCATGAAAACCAAGCCGCCATCGGGTTGCCAAGACCAGCCCTAAAACCCCAGCCCCAGCAGCGCATCACTTACACGACTTACCGATCCGGACCCTTATCCCCCACACTCTTATCCGAAAAAGAGATAGAACTCGCCCAGGAGGCTCGGATGAAAAGCATAGTTAAGGCTTTTCAGGAGCGCGGGGTAGACCCTCGACATAAAACAGCCACGTTCAATTTCGTCGGAAGGCAAGATAGAGCGGCGGGAACGTGGGGGGATTGGGTGCGTGTCTCGCAAGAGCGTCGGGGACAGAGAAATCGAGGAAACTGGCGAGTTAGTCCGTCCCTCGATTTCGGGGCTGGCTATATACGAAAGGGTTAGAGCCGCGGAGAGTCGTTACGTAAGGAGGGACGCGAGCGCGGGCTCATCATCGCTCCCCCGAAGCGGAATTCAGACAAAGAACGCTCGCGGCGAATTCGGGGAGGGCAGCGCGCACAGCTCTCCGGAGGGAAAAGGCAGCAGCTAGCATAGCACAGCGGAGCCAGCAGCGGTGGCAGTAGTAGAGGCAGAGAGAGAGAGAGCCGCATTACGCGCGCACGCACACGGCAAGGCAAATATATGCGCGCGCGTTCGCTCGCTTTTTGCAGCTAGTGTGTGCCCGGGCTCCGAAAGCTCTGGAAATACAGAGAGAAACCAGAGAGAGAGAGAAAGCGCTATCCGCATATTCTATGGTTCGCGCAGTACGAGCGCGTGCTCTCTCGCTTTGGCTACTCTCAAGGCCTTGCGTAATAACGGATGTAAATTACGCGTGTGCACGTACGCGAATATCGCTCTCTCTAGCCTCCGCGCGTACACAGCTAGCCCGCTTCTCTTTCCCTCCCGCACCCCCATCTCTCTCTCTCTCTCTCTCTACGTGTGTTACGCACGTACGCGCTCGTCGAGCGAGATAAAGAGAGTCCCTGTATATATGTACCTACGCGCCCGCGCGCGCGCGCGTGTATATATAGAACAGAGAGAGAAAGAGCAAGCGAGCTTACAGGGGGAGGTGGCCGTTAGGTAGCCGCGGGTCGAGAATATTTGCAAGCCAAATTTTAATACGGGAATTAATTTGACCCGAGGAGGAGCAGCGCGCGCCGCTCGAGACGCGCGGGATATAGGTACAACTCTCCGCGTTCAGGTAGGGCTCTGCGCGCGCGGACAACGCCGGCCATCCAGCCGCATTATATATAAGAGCGTAAACCAATTTATCGACGCGTGCGTCTGTGTGCGAGAGTTGCTCTTTTTTGTTTCAGCCCGGCAAACCTTTTCTTCGCCCTACGCGCTAATATCCTATAGCTTTGAATTATGACGTGATGCGCGCCGGAAAGTAAGGGGAAATTGCTTTTCGCGAGCGGGGGCCGTCTTTTGAATTTTCCATTGACGAGCGCCTATCTCGGCTGCTATTTATGAGCCCCATGATTCCGTTTACCTCGTTCGAGTCTGTATACTGATAGGAGCCGGTTTCTTCCGGTATGTAGGCGTGGGTTTATTATGAGTGTACCGGAGCGTTGAGGCTAGCGTAATAAATTAGAGCTCGGCTCGGAGATCTTTTAGGCCGCGATGAGTTTACGATTTTCATTTTTCCTGGGGGCTACTTGCGCGAGTATAGGCAGATGCTGCTGATATGCCTGCGGGAATGGGATTATTCGATAATTTATGGATCTTGTTCTTTATCCCTTTCGGAAGGTTATTTTTAAGCGGAGGAGGGTGATTATTAGCATTTGTGAATTATTTTCGTAATTTGGCTTTGCGAAAAAATTGATGGAAATTTTTCGAACGCGAGAAATTAGTTGGGTATTTGCAATTTTAAAAGGAGCTCTTTACTAAATTTGCCGTGCATTAACAAACACTTTTTTACAGTGCCGTGGTATTTAGGGATTCGAAAATATTGTCGAATATATTTCAACCCTATTATGAAATCGTTAATCCTCATGTAATTGATAAGCAATAACTGTAGCTCTAAAATATAAAGTATTCAATAAAGTTTTTTTTGATAAATTTTATATACTAATATTGATTTTCGCCCTTCGTAAAAATATCGGATTTTTGAAAATTCGACACCTAGACATTAACAAAATAAAATCCCGCATCCTCCCCAGCAAGAAGGGTTTCCCATTACCTTGAAAATTAATTCTCCCGATAAACGTTGCACGGGCGCTATCCCAAAAAACAAAATAAATAAACAAAACAAAGCGGCAAACAGTCGAAGGACAGAAGCAGCTCTTAAACATCGCGGCAGACGCCAAAGCCGCCTTAAGCTCTTGGACCAAGGCACGCTTTAAAGGAGACTGCCGGCGCTCGCAAGGAGCAAGTCGCCGCTTCTCCAGCCTCCTCCCACATCTATTCCGCCTGCAAAACTAATCCCGCAGACGGTCGCGGCCGGCTGCCAGGGCCATAAACCAGACGGTGATTCTGCGGGTCTTTCGCCGACCCTCTCTCTCTCTCTTGTAAGGTAGAGTCGCGCTTAAGCGAGTCAAAATGGCCGTAGCGGGGGGTAACTTCCGCGGGCGAGGTAGGTACTTCGTAATGGCGAAGTTTACTTTGGCCATTTGTATCGGAGCGAAGGAAGGAGCCACCGCGACGGCTGCGAGATAAAGCGAGCGAGACAGAGAGAGAGAGAGGGTGGGAGAAGAAGAGAGAGAGAGACGTAGTCGCCGCCACACGAAGAGGGTTAGAGAGAAGAGAGAGCCAACCAGGGACGTCGCTTTGCCTTCGTTGTGGTTGCTCGCTCCGTCCTTTATGCGCGTATAACTCGCTGGCGCTCTCCCTCGAGCCGAGTTGAAAAGGGGTTCCTTTTTCCGCGCCTGCAGCCCCCCCCCCCCGCCCCCTCGGCCACCCACTCGCTCGCTCTCTTTCTCTCTACGGTCATAATAATTCACGACATAAAGCCAAACTACCTCGGCAGCGGCGAAACTTTCGTTGCGCACGACGTCGATAAATTAGCTTGCATTTTTATAATGCGTCGGCGCGCAGCTCGGCTCGCGGCGCTCCGCTCTTTTGCTCTCTTTCGTTAGCGCGAAGCGCATTCGGGGGGGAGCTACGCTCTGGCTGCTCTGGTCAAAGTTGCCGGCAGAGAGATAGAGGGAGAGAGAGAGAGAAAAAGGGAGAGATAAAGAGCAGGGGGTGGCTTCAAACTCACGAGGTTGTCTTGGAAATGGCCTGCCAGAGAGAGGAGCCCGATAGTTTTTAACGGAGCGAACTTTTGAAATTAAGGAGAAACTTTTCTAGTTTGGATGAATTAAACGATGCATTTTTTACGCCCAAGACGCGCAAGAGCTGTCGCGCCGGGAGAACCGCACCCGCGCCGAGTTCTGCAATTTATTCGAGAAAAATTTTGGCGAGGGAAAGAGCCGGCTAAATATATATTGCGGGATACGTTGTTCTTAATTGAGGACGAACTTTTTACTGGCGATGACTTATTTGAAATGCGCGCTGGGAGAGAGGAAACTTTTTTCTCTCTCTACTATTCCCGACGCGAGTTGAATTTTCATTTCTTTTCTGATGTGTATATGAATAATGAAAATAATTTATAATCAATCGGAGGATATATTGTATTACGCTTTGTTAAAACGAGTAAAGGAAGACTTTATTTTTTTATATAAAGAATGATATTTAAATGCATAAAAATTTATACACAGCAAGCATATATGGACAGTGCAAAAGATATACCCTTAATTAATAAGAGTTAATATAATAACCGAGTGTCTGACCAAGTGCGGTCGTGTTCTACTTGAATAATTTACCTGTTCTTAAAAAGTTACTTTTATTTAATTTCTTAAGCAAACATTTATTTCGTTTCCGCCCTGTCGTTTATATATTTTTAAAAACTCTGCACAATAATTCAATCAAACTATTGATAAAACGTCTACTGTTTGACGTATTACTGTTTAATTAACATAAGCTAAAATAACTTCCTAAAATCCATACAAAAAATTACAGAATAACGCACATAAAAATTGCACAACACTCATACACCTCTCATCGCATCCAAAAAAATCAAACTCATCCTTTATTAATTTTCGGCCTCCCCGTCGAAAGCAGAGGAAAACAATAATGTTCTTAGCGCGAGCATATAGTTACAGCTCGGGGACGCATCTAGCAGCTCTATACACTTGTGCCGGCGCAAGCGCGAGCGCGAGGCGACATCAAAGGGAATACATACACGTACTCGCTCGCTAGCGACGCGCGAGCTACGTTCAATTGTTAACGAAACAAAGCGCAACTTCCACAATTATGAAAGCAGCGCACCTAGTGTTGCAGCGCCGGGGCGCATGTTTCGAAAGAATTTCTTTAATTTAATATCTCCCGTCGGCGCCCAGATACATACACGCGGCCCCGCTCGCATAATACCCAACTTGTGCGTGAGCCCAGGCAGGCGCGCGAGTCTCGCTGGCGTCAACTGGCGAGAAAGGGACGGAATCAGAGAGAGAGGGAAAAAATAATGCATCCGTAGAGCGGCATTCCATCAGATGTGGAATACAGAAGAGGCACAAAGAGCACCGGCACTTAGCTGTATATTGGAAGGAAGGAGGTGAAGGCTGCGATAAAGAGAGGAAGGAATTAATAAGCCAATAGAGAGAGAGAGCGAGAGGCGAGTGAGCGCGAGGAATCGATGAGCTCGTATATAGGCAGCTCGGACAAAAGCCGGAAAATCGCTGGAAATCGGGAACGCGCGGCGAGCGCGTAAAAATGGATGGACTCCTTGAAAAGTCGGAATCCACGCGCCTCCATTCTTCCCTTCCCTTTTTGTTTCTTTGTTTTCTTTTTCGTTCTCTCTCGCGCTCGCGCTCGCGCGGGTTATATACGGCACTTGAATGCGCGCTCGCGCCGCGCGTCCATTTATCAAACTATCGCGGTAAATAATTCCCGAGCTATCGACCATTTACCGACCGGTTAATTGAGTTTCGTAATCGCTCACGCTCGAGAGCAGCGGCTCGCGCACTGGCGACGGGATGCAGCAGACACGCACACGCGCTTGGATAGAGAGAGAGTGAGAGAGAGAGAGAGGGAGGTAAAGAAAAAAAGAGAGAGAGGGTAGGAGGGAAAAACAGAGAGGAAGTCGGGGGCGCCTGCTTTTAATTAAAATCGCTTAAAAGCGGCCGAGGCTACAATTTATTAAGGCTAAGGACACGACGACTAATTAGGGGTAAGGATGAGGATTAATTAAAATCCTCCTTTAGCATGAAGTTGCTCGCCTCTCTCTCTCTCGCACTTTCCCCACCCTCTCTCGTCTACTACCCAAGTGCAATCTCTTTTCAATGAGTAAGAGAGAGAGGGGCCCACTAAAAAGTGCCGGTATTATGAGGAACAGCAGCGGAGGCTACTTGCTTTTTCATTAACACGCGCGGCTAGCGATCCTCCGGCTTTATAAATATATGCGTCCGATGTGTTGAGAGAGAAAGAGAGAGTCGGAATTCTGTGCCAATTAAATAAATACATATTTATTCGCGAAAGTTGGGTATCGGAGAATACGGTGTTTGTACAGCTACTACCATCGATTTATGAAAAAAAGGAGCGCTATCAATGAAACAAATATTTGTTTCACGATGAAGCACTACCGCGAAGGTTATATTTATTTACTTTTAATGCCGAAATTGAAACATTTGTATTTAGTGTACAGGTGACAAGGAGGCAAATATATATATTTTTTCTTTCTTGGAAATTTCAATGCTTCAAAACGGCTTTTTTAACTTTCAATTTCTCAAATCGATTAGATTTTGTTTCGTATACCTAAATCAATTGTTTAGTATAAAATTCTGCAAGCCGAGATCTACTGATCGACTTTTACACGGAACATTTATACATCGATAAACATAAACTTGAAAAGATGTGTTATCATTATATTTTTTACAAAAATAACTTGAATCAGAAAAAAAAGAAATTTGAATCAGAAAATAAAACTAAGGCTTTTAACTATTCCTTTATTTAGTATCAAGTCGAAATCCACACAAATTAGAGAAACGTCTAGAAAACTAAGCAATACGTATGTTAACCTTCCGATGAGAATTTATAATTGGAAACTCCATCATAATATATAATTCAATTGCCTCGAACTTTCGGGATCAGCACAATGCAGGTCTCGCGACGCGCGGTAAACAAGCACGTACTTAATTGAGCGTCCGTAATAAAAGCAATAATTAAATTTCACTAGGTGCTCGCAAGGACTGCTGAGAGACAAAAAAGGAACCACATACACATACGCTGGACACCGCAAATAACGACAGAGGCGAAAGAAAAGAATGTATATCAATAAAGCTGAGACTTTCTGAAAGTGGAATATTGGCTGTATACTGAATATATTGGTAAGCCAAGGTTGCAAGTCATACAGAAGGAAAAGCTGAATTGGATATTAAATCTGCTTACACAGGTAACGTTTCTTTTCTTATATTTTTTGTCATCTATATCGACATCTCAATCTCTCGAATTAAGTGTTATCTTTTAAACAATTGAACTTTAAACGATGTTTTTTGTTTTTATTACATGGTGAATGCAGAAAGTGACAGGATCAAATTTTTAATCTTTTGCAGAATATATGTCGGTATCATTATTATTTATTTCTAAAAATATTAGCAATATTATGTTGTGGAATCATTTAGTAATAATTTTGCCGTTAAATTAGCGTAATGTAAATCGTATTGGATGCGCTTCTCTATAATAAACGATGTACATATGTACACAGAAACAATCGAATAGCTCTAAAATAAGTTATAAATTCATTCGATTATATTGTAATGGAAGTGAATTTTCATTCCGATTCGCAGAGTAAATCAAAAGTAACATTATTACGTTTATTTTAACTCTGTACATGTTATATGCCAAAAATACCCTTTGAAAACAGTGCGCCCCTCGAATATGGGTAATATTATTTTACTTTCGCGAAAATCTGTGGTCAGAAAAAAATCTTTTTAACATTATATGAAATAAATTTTGTCCTATTGTAAGTTTAAACTATACTTTATTTTAGCTTCATTCGCGGACCATATTCTTTTCATGAAAAGAGAAACGTTTTAAAACTTTATTTCGTTAGAACAGATAAATTTTTACTACTTTAACCGAAATTTCTAGTCAGCTGCGTGCGATAAAACGTACGCTTTTTACAATTTAGCCGAAATGTAAATCCCTCTTGAATTTCGAAGGCTTTCTCTTAGTTGGAAAATTATTCATCCTTGTTTCTCTTTTAATCGCACTGTTAAAAAAAACTATCTAATCTAATCTACAAAATTAAAGTTGAAAGATTATCAATGAAACTCCCGCTCCAAAAGCATAAACAACCACCGAATCGGAAAATTTCATTTTGCTAGACATCCCCCGTAAATATCAGTCGGTAAGCGAGGGTCGAAAATCCCTCTGGCTCCCTCTCCGATTTCCTCGAGGGTCGCGTCTGAGAGCAGCGGCGGCGGCAACCCTATGACGGCTCGCTCTTGCCACCTGATAAACTTTGTCGATTACACTTTTCCGTCGGCGCCGCGCGCGGCGCGTTCGGCCAGCGCCGCTTTCCAGAGAGAAGCGAAATTCTCCAACCACCCCCCCAGCTCTGCAAGCTCTCTCCGTGTGTGTGTGTCTGAGCGAGCTTCTCGCACCAACGGCCGTGCGAAGCATGTGAAAGTTAATGAATCTCACGTACGTGAATACACGGGGAGAGAGGCGAGAGCAAGCGGGATATATACATAGAGTGAGAGAGAGAGAGGACATTTCGAACGGGAATTCGGGTGAACGTAGCTTTTGGAACGAGTTCAAAATTACTCGACTTTACTGAACAGCGGGAGGGAGAGAGAGAGAGAGAGAGAGAGAGGAAGAGAGGTAGAGAGGAAGAAGGACACCGGTAGTCAAAGTGAGCGTACGTTTGTGTGAGTATGCATATTGAACGTCGGCAGCTTACCAGCGGATTTCGAGACAAGTCGTTCAACTTATTTTTCCAGGGCTGCAGTCGTGACTCGGACGTTGCTCTTTTTGCTCGAGCTTTGCGCGCACTCATTAAGGATTTTCGCGATTGAAAGTTTCAAAATGTTCGCCGACTGATGGGAATTTTATATGATGGCGGATTATGAGTTCCCCTTTCTTTTAGTTTGCCTTTTTGCGGAAATTCAAAGGTCGACGTGGAAGTTGAAAGCTTGAATGTTTAGGTTGGAGTAATTGATGATTTAGAAACCAGACTGGTAATTTTTGTTAAACTCATTAGATATTTTAAAAACTATTGGATTTTGTCTAAATATTACGGAACTAAACTTTTTTTCTATTCAAAATAGTTAGTTGAAAGCTATTTTTATTAAAGCTATTTTATATATTTTTTTGTAAGTATAAATTGAAACATATTAATGGATGTGTAGTATACTGTAAGTATTTTATGAAATAACAATTTCTCAATTTTCAACTGGATAATTACAAAATTATTATTAATAAATATTTATTTTTATAATTATGTTACGAAATTACTGAAATTTAGATAGAATTTTCATGTAGAGTAATTTAATTAAATGTAATCCAAGTCGTACCAAGTTACATGAAAATCATATTATAATAGTCATTAAATTAGTAATTCTGAATTAAAACTTACTTGCAAATTGCTTTCGATTAAGCTTAATATGAAAATAATAATTTCAGTTGTACATGAAATATCTGCACTTATAGCTATGTTTTATAAATTATTTTCATGAATTAATTATTACAAATAAAATTAATTAAGTTGATGCGGGATCATTTAACGAGACAAATTCTATAATGGCAAATAACGTATGTAATTTCATATTTCGATAAAATATTCTGTTATCATTCAAATAAAATAAAATTATGACCAATTTATAAATATAATATCCACCCATACGATTTTAAAGCTTTAATACCACTTATCAAAGATCAATAAAAAATTATCTACCTAATTTATTGGTATAGTCACTGTACAAAAGTGAATACAAAATTTAGGACTATAATAAGATATCTAACTACACCAATATCTATATATTGTTTACATATCATATTATAGCATGTATCGTTTATTTCAAAAGTTTATAGTGGGTATAGTTATAACAAAAATTAATTGTACAATAACTGCGATCTTAAGATAATACAACTATGAAATTTTTTACCCCACTGTCACTAATTTTTCATTTGAAAAGCTTAATTTTGAGGGAAAAGATTATAAAAATTGGTTTTGAGGATAAAAATTGGGATATCTTAATTTTCTGGAGAAAAATTATAGTAACACTGGGAAAAATTTGAACATGAATACATTGTTTCACGCTTACCATCACTGAAAGTATAATATCTGATACAACTATTATCTCTCTGTTCTCCCGCATCTAATTCTTGAAATTAAAAAAAAAACTTTATTAATAATTCACTCAAATGAATGCTCCGCACAATGAAAATTCATCTCGAGAAATTATTGTCCTTTGACTTAAATATTCAGCAGCCGAGAAAAAAATTGTAAGCGACTTGAGCCCCGGCGCTGTCATCATTTTCCAAAGGCACGCGCATAACGAGCGAGTGTATGTATGTGATTAAAAATTAAAAAAGCGTAAAAGCAAAAACTCCGGCTCCGGGCCGGCGCGTCGCGGCGCAGAAAAAAAGAATTCGTCGGCTGCCTGGCTACATCACGGGAAAGATATTCTTTTACACAAGCGCATCATCTTCATCATCCTGGGCAGCGCGGCCGTCAAGAGAGAAAAGAGCGCCGAGTCACTACATCAAAGAGAGCCCGAAATTTCCTTTCGCTCTTACGCGAGCGCGCGCGCGCGCGCGCCTGCATTTTTCCGAAAAGGGGGTGGGAGTGATGTATGTACGCAACCCTTCAGAGGAAGAGAAGACAAGTACAGAGCACCGACGGCTGCGCCGGTGGTGGTGGCGGCAGCGGCGCTTTGCGCGGAAAAAAAAGGGGTGGATGGGTGGGCGGGAGAAGAGTAACGGCTCAAAGTTTTCCTTCAGCAAAAAGCACCCGCAGCGATATATACATACTCACGTCTCTCCCTCTCTTTTGCTCTTTCTCTCTCTTTCTCTCTCTTTCTCTCTCTTTCGTTCTCCACCCCCGGCAGCACACACATCTGCGCCCGCGTCCTTCATTTCCCGCTCATTTTCTTCCTTCCTCTCTTTCTCTCTCCTTCTCTTTCTCTCTCCCAGCCGCGCTTTCTCCGCCCTTTCCTCGGGCTCTAGCGCGCTTTCTCCCAACGTTCGCGTCGCCTCCCGCCATTTTGCGTTCTTCATCGATCCAGCGAGCGGCCCCACGCACTCCCCCGCTCGCTCTGCCCCCGGCTTTTCGCGCCATTTTTTCTCGCGCTTTTCCCGCCGTTTTGTTCAAAAGACAACCAAGAGCGCACCGCAGACGAACGGCGATCGAGCGCTTCTCGCGCGTTTCTCGCGAAGGACCGATGGAAACTGAGAGACGAAATACGATTTCTCGCGCTGCAGAAAGAGTAAGCGCCGGTTATACTCGTTTACAATGCCAGCCGAGCCTAGCCTGCGCATTTGCATAGAGCTAAGGCCGACCGGACAGATTGGCCTCTCTCTCTCTCTCTCTCTCGCTTTCTCTATTGTCGGAGACCCCCAGCAAAGTGCTGCACTGCAGCCGAGCTCTACCCCCTCCACCGTAGCTGGCAACCCCTTTCGCTCGTTTTTCTGCTGAACTTTCTGCAGAGTTCTGCAGACGGCGAGTTCTGCAAGCCTCAAGCGCGAGCTCCATACAATGAGGCGAGCCCGACGACAAAGGAAAAATGATAATGAGATCATGAGCGCGGAGGCAAACTTATTCTTGAATATATGAGTCGAGCTGAATTTTGCGGAGAGAGAAAGAGAAAGAGTGCTGTTATGGTGCTAACAATAATGTTGTCATTGCTTTTCCTCTGGATTTCAGTCCTGGGAGCGATTATTCAATTATGCGAAATTATGGAGTTATTGCGGATTAATTATTAGGCGAAATCATTGTTATTCTCGGTCCGCTAAACAGATGTAATTTGCATGTTAATTATTATATACATTTGGTATTTTTTCCTGCTGGTTCTGTTATTTTCTAGACTTAACAATCAAATTTGCAATTCTATTTCATCTAAATT
Source organism: Eupelmus urozonus (assembly GCA_900480035.1). Taxonomy (NCBI): domain Eukaryota; kingdom Metazoa; phylum Arthropoda; class Insecta; order Hymenoptera; family Eupelmidae; genus Eupelmus; species Eupelmus urozonus. The sequence goes on along the minus strand of UELX01000371.1, from coordinate 18,687 downwards.
TGAGTTTCGATTATTATAATTTATTGTAATTGGGAAATAATTTTAAATATTATTAACAGTTAACAGAATTACAGTAATAGCTTGTAAATTTGTTTATGCTTTTATTATATAAAAAATTATATTATCACTATGTTCACTTTCTTATAAATTATTTCATAAGTTTTTCCTACAATAATTTAAAGCTAATTAACAACTAGAGGTATAGATTTAGCTTTTAAGTTAAATTTAATTTTAAGAATTTAATTACATAGCAAATTAGAGTACATACAGTTCTGTGTAAAATCGTTTTAAAAACAAATGTAGTATGTTAAATATAAGCTTGTATGTACCTATAATTTAAATCAATTTCAAGCCGTGTTTACTAAATTCTTCTTAGCTAATCTGCTATTAAAATGAATTAAAATAGATAATTTATTTAATCTATGGTATTAATACAATATATTTCAATAGACAATTATTTATAATCCAAATTTCCAAATGAGAAATAAAATCGAGAAGTAAAAGGTGATATAAATAAATTAAAAGAATACTTTTTATGGCTTTCATGATACCTACTTTAGCACTTGAATGTCTTTCTTTATACCTTTATTTAAAAGTGAATAATGTTCTTTGAATATCTGGTTTAAAAGCCACCTCATTACGTGCAGCAAGAAAAGACTGAATGTAAGACAATTTATTTATTTTTATTTTCTCAACAGTACATGGATATTTGTTTGGTATCATATTATTTTAAATATTTTTTATAGTATTAACGCATACTCTTTTCTAGGCGTTTGAATAAATCAGTTTAAACGAAATTACAATCTATGGAAACAATTTAAAAAGTTTAATATCAATAGTGATTGGAAAACGATTTTGAAGTTAAATATATCTTTTCTTTTATCTTATTGATTATTAAATTTTAAAGTAATCAATATTCTCGAATGCAATAAATAATTCTTGGACATTTAACTATTAATGAACAAATTCAAATTCTTTAACTCCCAAACCTATGACTATTACCACTAGGAAACTTACTCTATTTTTAAATTTGAATAAAAATTAACTAACATTATTCTGATCGGATGATTGCTCCTTATATATGTAAATTTACTTAAATAATTTAAATTGATTAAATTTACTAGAATATCGGTTCCATATTTTAAGGAATATCTAAAAATTTTGTTCACTAAGCTACCCGGTGCACTGTTGGGTTTAAAATTCGCGACTAAAATAAATAAAAGGTTTAAATTAGAAGCCTTAACAAAGAATATTTTAGAAATTATATTTGACCGTACGTGATATTTTATAAAAATCTTTTAATTTGCTAACAAAATAAAACTTTTTAAAACAATTTATTATTAATATTATAAAAGACTTTTAAATATGACTGATAAGAACAAATAAACTGTCAGTTCGTCATTCATATTTCATGAACCATTTTCTATAACATCCACTGCAGCATACTATACTTGACAATTCAACTTCCAAAAGCCCTCACCCTCGAAGGACAAAATGAATTTTTCCAAAACTAGTTACAATGCCTACTCCACAATTTCCTCCGCCGTCACAATTACAATAAGCCCAATAACAGGCCACTCTGTCCCAACAATCCCCCTGAAAATTAAAACGAACGTCGAAAAGACGCACGTCGGAATAAAAAAAAAACGGCACGAACGTATCTTCTCATTCAAAAAGTTCATCTAAAAGCAACTTTTTTATTCGAGCGCGCGGCTGCACATCCTTCTCTCTCTTTCTCTGTCCGAGCGAATGAAACCATTATTATTTGCCACAGCCGTGGCATTCTATTTCCTGCGAGCGCGCGCGCGCACGAGCGAGATCTCGACGTAAAACTCGTTTGTAACACTCAATGCCAAACGCCCGTTCAATTCCCTCTTGCATCGAACCTTTTCATTATCATTCCCTTCCTGGCCGCGCGCGTCTGTAAAGCTGCCTCTCGCGTATCCTCTTGCCGTAGCTCTCTGCTCCCCACGCGCGCGTATATCCTTCAGCTCGAAATCTTCCCGAGCTCCCGAGAGGGCGCAAAAAAAAACTGGACAACTCTACCGTAAATCCTTGACAAAAGAGACTGCGGGGAGAATGTAAGTCGGTGGGAAGAATAATAAGGGATCTTCTCTGGATAACGAGGCTGAAATCTTGGCTGTCTTTCTGCTGCATAATGGATTTGTTCTTTTCTGAAAGGAGCTTTGCTAATGAATAAAGCTGGAGTTATGAGAGTATTGATGGTAAGGATAAATGCTTTTGGGGTTCGGGGAGGTTGGACGAAAAAATAGCTTCTTCGATCTGTCTCTTGCATAAGCGGAGGAAAGGAGAGGCAGAATGAAACCCCCTGTGAAGGACCGGTTTTTTCTTCCCTTTTTGTTCTATGTAGAACGCTGTCTATTTCAATGCTAGTATCACATTCTTTTCACTAGCTTAGAACTTGAGAATGTATTTGTAAAGGAGTCATCTAAAATTATATTCGTTTAATTTCGTTTTTTGTATTACTAACCTATTTTACTTTTAGATATCATCTTTTATTTGAACTATAATACCTACACGTATCATGCTATTTCTTAATTTGCATTTTGGTTTAACAATAGTTCTGATGTTAAGAAATGTTAAGGTAACACGTAAGAGATCGAAAAAGATAAAATATTAAATATCAACATGTAACTTTGTTCAATAAAATAACAACAATTCACCGCAGTACTTAAACTAAGCAATTAAATCCCAAATCATAAACTCAGCCCGAAAAACATTTAAAACAGCTCACATAACGACCTTACAACATTCCATCAGATCCCCAGCTCGAGCTCATCCAATACACCCTTTCCGTGAGAAAGCGCCTCCTAATGAATAAAGCTAAACCAAGAGACAATGGCTCGATCAGCGACATCTCAGCCGGTAAAGAAACATCGCAGCAGACGAAAACAAAATGCCGGTCGCTCTTAACGCATCTTACCTACTGCAAAGAATCATCGGCACAAACAGCAGACCCCCAGCGACGAAACCAGTTGGCTGCAGCGGCTTATCCCCACCCTCTTTTTTTTCCTAGGCTAGACCAATGCTGAAGAAAAGAGCTAGGAAAGGGGTCGGGCCGAAAACTGGTTGGCCACGCGAGCGAAGGGTTCGACAGGTTGTTGCTGGCCGGCGGCGAGGCTCTCTGTGGGAAAAAAGCGGGACAGAGATAGAGCGCGAGGTTCGCCGGGGTCCCATAGACCGCACGTATATACCGAGCTGACCCTTCCTCCACCTTGCGCGCAGGTATCCCCTGCATAATTTATGCGGGTTCGCGCGAGTGCGCAAAGTGTCTTCGGAGAGCTCCCTTCTTTTGTAAGCGGGATATATGCGTGCAAGGGATTGCGAGTGAAAAACGAGCGCTGGAAAAGGTTGCGCTGCAAAAAAGGGAGTTGAGTTGTAGTCTTGGAGTCGGGAGGAGAAAAGAAATTGGGGTGTAGGATTATTGTCGCTGCTGATAAATTTATTCGGGAAATAACTTTTCGTATTTACAGTAAATTTTTGACAAAACGATTGTTCGTCCGGAAACTGATATACCATATTGTATCAATAAATGTATTCGAAAAGAGTAAAAATATTTTAGTAGAAATTATAAATATTTATTCGCTACCTCTAAACTGTAGATATTCCGCAGTATGCATTTCTACGTATAAACAAACACAAGCAAAGCCATCAAAAAGAACTTTGATGTTTGCTTTCCGATAAAGCACCCCCGCGTCGATTATTATTCATCGAGCAAAGAAAATTCTGCTCATCGACGAGGAAAACGAGGTTTCACCCTCCTACCTCTCCAGCCTTTCAAATTCCCTCTCTCGCTCGTCATACTCCACGCTAAGTAACTCCCAAACACAGGAGAATCGCAAGGACCGATATCCATATAGCGAAGGGCAGGAGGACGAGGGACGAAGAGGGGGAGGGGGGAGGCGTGCGCTACGGCCGTGAATGGGTTCCGGTAGCGGGCGTGCGATCGCTGGCACACACAAAGCACCGATAGGCTTATTAGGCAATCATGTAATCTATGTTTACCTATAGGGTGGCGCGCGCGAGCGAGAGCAAACGCGTAATCTCATCTCTGTATACGCGAGAGCGGCGCGCGCGCGCGGGACGCGAGGTACAACGCATTACAAAGCTTAGCCAATTATAAAACTATCGATTAGAAGTCGATATCGCAATTATATTAGCATATTATAATTAGCTGCCCGGGCGGGCTCGCTTTGCGCTGCTTTAATAGGAAAACGTTGACTTAGGATCCGCGCTGCCAATTGGGAAAAGCTCGGGATTTTCATGAATTATGCTGATTTGTTCCGTTATTCGGATTATGGGCCATTCGAATTTTATAAATTAATTGACTTTTGGATTTAATTTTATTATTTAGAGACAATGAATACTGATTAAATTATTTTTACTGTGGGGGGGGGGGGGTCAGTTTATTAGAATGGTTTTTATTTAATAAATATAAATTTAGATGTTTATATAAATAATTTGCATGTTAACATTATTTATTTAATTACTTTAGAACGTTCCCGTTTTAAACAATTTAAGTAACAAAAATAAATGAAGCGAGTAAAGTATTTTAGAAGGTCTGCAGTGTATCGAATTTCAAAAATTAGAATAGTAATAATTATTTTTATAATAATTGGATAAATAATAAAACTAAAATTATATCGCATATTTAAGCATTCTAATAAAAAGATGAAAACTTCTTCAAATTCTAAATTCTTTAAATGCGATTTGACATTCTCATAACTACTTTTCAAAATCATGAACATTCATTATTGTTAAATTTTAAATAATAAAATATGCAATTTTAAATTGTACGTTTCTAAATTTATATTTATTAAATAAAGAACATTCTAATTATCGGACCCACCCCCCTTCCGCTTTTTACGTGATTTGACTTCAGAAAAATTTTATCCAGTTTTGGTGAGTTAAAAAAAATAAGTGTAATTATAAATAATAATTGTTAAAAGAAATTCCAAACAAAAAATTGAATGACATAATAATGCTAGATTAATTGATTGTTGTTTGAATTTCATTTAATTCTCTACTATATTATATTTAGTTTTCACTGATAACACGTTTAATACAAAATGTCCTGACTAGTTTTTCATAACAAAAACAGTCTCTCATACCAAAACCTTCCCTATCAAATAGCAGTAACGTCGGATAAAGGAAAGCCATAAACCTCGCTCATTTGAACGCGGCCCTCAATCAGCCTCTTTTTCCAGCCACGCACGTAAATACCGAATATTTAGACACTAGCCCATCGGAGCAAATGTACACATTTGATTCAACATAAAACCTAACGCGCTCAATCATTCGGCCAGGTTTGCGACTACATCAGACGGCCTAGAGAAGGGCATAGAAGCAGCACACCTATTCAGCTGCATTGAGAGTGAGAGAGAGAGTGAGATAGCGAGAGAGCGTGCTGTGTGATGGAAGGTCCGAGGCATATTTAGTAGCTGTGCTCTGGCTCGCTCGCTCCTAATAGAGATTGATATAGCTCCCCGCTTGTGGCGGTGGTGGCAGCAACACAGGCGCGCGCAGCCACACCGATAGCCCTATTAAGCAATCGTGTAATCGACGTTTATGTATATAGCGCTCCGCGCGTGCCAGTCCAGATTCCATTGGGGTGGGCGCAGGCGAATCGCCCCGCTCGCTCGCGCTCGCCTCCCGCCTACACATCTACGTGTGCGTATGTATCAATGCAACGTGATGTAAAATTTGATAATGCAAAGTGATTCATCAGAAGGTGATTATGGATTCACGATGTAAACGCGCCGGGCCCTGGGCACGCTCGCTCCTCTCGCTGGCCATTAGTCGTTAACCGAATTATAAGACTCGATGTGTGTGAGCGCGCGGGCCGAGGGATAAAAAAAAGTGCATCGCCCGAAAATTGAGCGCGTGTTTGCCGACATCCATATCCATATCCATTTGCGGCCGCCGTCCGATGAGTGCGATCGCGTTACTTTAACAATGGATTATCGAGGCCGGGATAACGTTGTATTTTGGCCGGTTCGTTTTTTTGCTTTTTAAAATGTCTAGAATATGTCTAGTGAATTATTTACCTATTTTATTTAATAAAAAGAACCTTTAATAAATTTACAATTAAATAATAAATCAATAATTTACGAAGGGTAATATGCGATTAATTAAATTTCTTCTATTAAAGTCGATGATAATAGATACTCTCTGTTGAGTTTGAAAATAAAATTTTTGTCACTCATTATTTCACATGTAAACGTAAATATAGGCAAAAAGATAGAAATTTATTTGTACAATGTAAAAAAAAGTAAAGTAATTTACACGTTGCACATAAAATTTCTATTATACGGTACAGTCACGCTTTTTTATATACAATTTTTTTCCCTTATATTTAACACAGTTTTTCAATTCATATGATACTATAAAAATTTCTTAAATTATCGTACTGATTGATTATAAAAATTTAAGATTGAATAAAAAGTGGACAATTATCAGCATTTAGATGCAAACTTAAACTGACTAATTAAAATAAATAATTCATATATATTGCATTGCTTGGTCAAATTTGTAAAACGAGGGCACAAATCTACTACTAAATGGAATCGAGTTTCAGAGACAAGAGCCATGTACAGGAAGTGTCTTAAGGCCCAAATCAGTTTGCATACTCGGTATAATCAGTTTTCGAATTAGGTCCTAATTAAGCTCTAACATCTACCTGCTTTTCTGAATTTTATCGACAATTAAGTAGCATAGTTAGGCCTTAGTCAATGTCTTCGTACAGTTCTACTTGTTCAATACTAAAATAATATACGGATTCTCGACATTTAATTAGGTTCAAACTATTTTTGCATCGATGTTGTTTTAATTACATTTTTGTTTGCTTCTGAAGTAATAACTTTCCGAAATAGACCAGCCGCACAGAATCAAAAAATTTCTTCAAGTCTATCAATGCATCACAAGTAAAAATCAGTCTATAAAGTGCAAATCCGCGATCGTCACGCTTGCCCACCCAACAACAAAGTGTGTGAGAGAGAGAGGGGGAGGAGATAGTTGACGAGTAGGCAGCCATTAGGCAATCACGCAATCGACGTTTGCTCCGTCGCGGAGTCTGCCCCCACTCCTTTGGGCTCGCGGCAAGAGGATTGCCGGCGCCTCTGCACACAGGCATCCGCCTCGCGCACTGCATATATCCCAGGCCCATTACAATGCCACGTATGCACACAGGAGCGCGCGTTCGGCCGGCACTGCACACACAGGACTACGCCGCGGCGCGCGCGCGCTACAGCTGCCCAAGGTGTGAAGGCGCACGGCTAGCCTCTCTCTCTCTCTCACTCGCGCGCGCGCGCGCATGAAACACATGTCGATACGGCCACATAATGGGAACATAACCGGCCCAACCGCGCGTCCGCCCGAGTATTTAGGTGTCATGGTGTCACGGGTTAATTGCACATGATTGGTTATTGTCGCCCCCGCGCGCGCGCACGCGCTCCCGGTATATATACCGGCGCGCTTCCCGTGTTTACACGACATATACTTTCGTTTTCGATCAACTGCCGAGCCGAGCACACTCGTTATTTCCATCGATTTGTGTATAGCTGCGGGAGAAAAGCCCGTGGCGGAGAGAGACAGAGAGAGAGAGAGAGTGTGGGTAGAACTAATAAATTATATCCGCGCTCTGGCGGATCGCTCTCTCGTTGCTTACTTATTCCCGGATATTGCAAGCCGCTCTCGCGCGAGGGAGGAGACAGAGAGCAGACGCACAGGCAAATGGGTTATTTAAGATAGACAGGAAATGAGAGAGGGAGCCTCTCGCTCTCTCGCCGAGAGATAAAAGGAGGATTTATAATAACAGGGAAAAAGAGCCGCGCGGCCAAAAGAGTCGAGGCACATTGAACCAAGCAATTTATGCGCCGCGGGAAAATAATAGGAAGAATTTAATCGAGCCCGAGAGCGCCTAGCTCTCTTTCTCCGCGCTCTTCGTGCTTGCCGCGTTTTCAAATGATTCATATTGGGCCTGTCGGCGCTTTTCTCTTTTGCGTCCCGGAGCTCGCTTAGTTCGCGAGTCTTCTTTGTGCGAGCAAACTTTTTCATGTTGATAGATGCAAGTAGATACGGTTCGGCTCTGCTGGGACAAGTTCTGCTGTTTAGAAACGCGTGACTGGTTTAATGTACTATTTTTGCATTTCAAATTTAGGTTGATATTTATTTCTAGAAAAGTTTCAGAGGCTACGTGAGTTTAAATGTTAAACATAAAGCAAGTGGATTTAATGTTTTGATCAATAAAAATTTAATAAATTAAACGGACATTCAACAGCTTAATTAGCGATTCGTTTTACGACATAATCTTATTGAATTTTATTCTAAAATCATTGCGCACGTTCACATATCCCGCAGCTAATTTGTAACCTGTTTATTAATTTATAATTACTTTTTCTGTTAAAATCCATTTGATAAAATCCAGAATTAAATATGCACGATTAATGCACACAAGTGCCGATTCATCCACTCGAATCGATGCGCAAATGAAGCCGTATATTTTTCATACTTGAAATTTTAACGACCGAACCGCTCGCGCTCAGCGTAATTCCGCGATTTCCATCCTCGCTGATCGATGGATCGGCCCCGCGTCGTATCCGGGCGCCAAGTAGTGTAAAAATTAAACGCTGCCCCGCGGCTGAAATGGAAAAAGGAAAAATAGAAGATGAAAGATAAAAAGAAAGACGCGCATCGAATGAAAGTTGGGGAGGAAAAAAGAGGAGCAGAAGGACTCGCGCTTGTCAGTTGTGCTTGAGGCCGAGGGCCGGGAGGGAGAGTAAAATCTGACACGAGAGAAGGATTTTCCCGCGGATTATCCGTCGCGCGCTCGCCGCCACGGGGACGAAGAAAGGAAATCGATATTCGAAACGGAGAGCGAGCGCAAGTTACGAGAGCGCGCAATTACATTTCGCTACACGTGCACGTCATCGCGCTTCTCCCGTGAAATGAAAAAGAGAGCGTGCGGGCGCACGCGGCGGCGGCGGCGGCGAGGCCCGTCCAATAGAAAAATCGGCGACCCCGCAGCGGAGCGAGATACTCTCTCGAGCCTTTTTTTATTGCGTATAATGCACCACCCGCGCCCGCGCGAAAGAACTTTTTAAATCGTACGTCGGACAGACTTCCGGGCTTCGGAATAAAAAGCCCTTTGAAAATTCGTTTCTCGATTCTATTTCTCCCGCGCTATTTTCGGGAGTTTGACTAGTTGAAATTTCTGGGGAAAATCATAAAATTTGTTGTAAAGGCGTGTCATATGTGGATATAAAATCGATTACTATAATGTGGTATCAAATATGTGCTTAGATTTAAGAGATGACAGTAGCTAATTGTTTTATCCGATTACGATCCCAACAACAATGTTTTGAAGTAATTATAATAATTATTGAAAACTAATTCATCTTGATTGCTCACTATAAATGATTAAGAAACTCATGATTACGCTAAAGATTTTGTTACTAAGGATCTTTTGTTAGCAGCATTATACTAAAGTACTTCTTTTAATTTCCAAGCTTTCCGTTGATTCTCTAAATTCTATTGCAATACTCATTCATGATGCCTAATACTATCACCGGAAATATTAATTATTTGCTACTTTAAACATACAACAAATTTCAACCATTTTTTAGCATACCAATTTCATTCTTTCCAAGAATAGAAATTTCAGCAGGACATTGAAAATGCTTAGCCTCCCTCCCACCGTAAATCTGTAAACGGGAACGCGTTTACCAGCAACTAAAGCGTCTAGTCAGTGCATAACTCAATCGTTTCACCTACTCGGGCCAGCCCGAGTGCGCGCAACAATACATACAGAGTGCAGCATTGTGCAAATCCAGAGCGCGGGCCAACATCGCGGGCAAATCGAATGATATAAATTATTCCATTACGATAACCGCGCGAGCCACACACTCGGCGCGATTCAATCGCCACAAACAGCGCGCTATCAAAATAAATTCCAGCGGCGCGAGCGCGGAGCAGCATTAAACCAAATTTTTGCCCTCATCCCCCCTGTACACAAACTCGCACACATTTTTCTCCCTCTCTCTCTCTCAGCCGCAATCGACATCGCATTTATCTCTGCGCTCTCACACACACACACACACACAAAGAGCAGGCGAGCCGTATCGTCGGTGGCTCTCGAACAGCTGGGCTTTCGCAGATATGCTATACCGATAATCGATGATAATGCGATGACGCACACGCGCGCGTACTCTCTCGCTCTTGCTGGCCTTGACATTGGACCAATTAGCGCGCGTTGACCCTCCTCTGCGTGTCTCTGTGTGTCGATCCATGGGTCAATGCTATGCCAAGCAAGCAAGCGCGCTTCTGCACACAGGCTTGGCTCTCTCTCTCTCTCTCTGTCTATGCCTACTACGTGTGCACGCTTGCATCTGTGTGCGTGTGCGCGTGTGTGTGTGGGGTATCTAAACACGCTGCATACTGCTGGGGTGAGAACGCCACCGTTGGAATGCGAGCCCATAAGCGATGTAGGCCTATGCAAGAGAGAGAGAGACGGAGGGAGAGAGAGCTCTTGCGGAAACGTTAAACTGTGTGTGAATGCATGTGCGTGTGCGTGTGTGTGTGAGTGTGGATTTTGGCTGCGAGGTGAGTACGACGATGTCGTTTAGCTGGCACCTGAAGGCCATACGCCTGACTGATGGATCGCGCCGTGAGCTCGTTAATAAGGAAGTTTGCTTGTACACCGGACAGCTGCATCAGGTTTGATGCTTTTGCTGATGTTTGCAAAGGAGGATGGGGCTTGCTTTTTTCGTAGACTGGGCTAGATGCAAATGATTTTTACTAAAGGGAGTTTGTACATTTCTTTCTTTATCTTATGAAATTATCACAATCGCAAATAAAATAATCATTTTTTGATAATGTAATATTTATCCTTTTACCCCTTCTAGATTTAAGAAAACTATTAAGCGTATTCTATGATAGCTTATTCTTAAATCTAGTATGGACAGTCATTACTTTATTTAATCCAGTGAATATTTTGGTTAGAGAACAAGAATCATTTAAGTACAGACAAAGTATGTAAAAATATCTGTTTAGTTCGGGACCTCAACTACTTATACTGACTTAATCACATTCCTATAACATATTCTATATATAATTGATCTATCCATCAAATATCCCAAATCTCAAAACAGCGAAATAATCAAATCAGCCTTGAAAAACTACCCCCATAGTCCCACACCTCTCATCCCATCCCTCCCCATCATCTCCACCACCTGCGCTCGCAAAAAAAAGTCACGCGAGTAGCCAAGCCCGCAAACTCAAAAATACACCTGCAACCTATCGACACGCATCAGCACCGGAACACCCCCCAGCAAACCCCGAAAATAGTGCGCAAAGTGTGTCCGGCCAACGCTCCAACGACTCGTATTAAAAAAAAAAAAAAGAAAAAAAATGTCCAGAAAAAAAGCAGCGGCAGCCCTCTCGTTCCGAGCGTTGCGTGCGCGCGTGTGATTTAAAGCCGAAAAGTGATTTCGAGTAGCGCGGGGGGGACGAGAGGCAGCAGGAACGCGCGCATTCCCCGCGAACATTGCGGCTTGCGCGCGCGGCACTATCGCTGTCAATGGCCGATATTACGCGGCTGCCGCGCGCGCCGCACTGCCATTAGCGCATACGGCAATCCCCATGGCAACATGCCGCCGATCTTCGTTCTCTGTCGCGCCCCGGCAATCGGTATATATGCCTGGGCGCAGTAACAATCGTACTTTACTGGCCACCTGATGATGTACGCATATACTTTGATAGCTTTTGCACGGCACGCCGATGAGAAGAACGTCCCGCGTGTGTCTATGTGTGTGTGTTCCTGTCTGATGCCTGGAATGGCTGGGCCGCACGCTGCTGTTGCTGGTTGGAGGGGGGAGGGGAGCTTTCAGCGTTTCGAGATGGCTTATTTTGCATATTTTTGTGCTGTCGTTAGGGGGAAATTGATAGGAATGGGTTATTCCGTAATCCGTTTGAACGATCGCTCGTTGCTCGACAGTTTTTAAAGTATATGCGTGCAGCGGAAGGTTGGGAAAATAACGTTTGCTGGGACTGTGGTTGATGTTTGCTTTTCGGGAGCTTTTGGTCTTGGAGCTCTTGTAAGGAGAGTAACGATTGGATTGTCGATTTCGTTCTTTTTGGGATTTATTGTGAGCTATTGAATAATAAATAGTATGGTGTAATAGTTCGAAAAACTCGAATTACTTTTAATTTTCGATGTTACTTTTAAGGAAATAGTTCCGACCTAAAATTTAAATAATTCAGTCTAGAAAAGTTTTAATACAAGTTTGAAAAAATTAAATTAAATTAGTAAACACAAACTTTTATTTGCATCAGAAAAAGAAATCAATAATTAGGTCCAAAGTTGGGTTAATTCAAAGTTAAATAATAAAAATAAACTAGTAAATCGTAAAACTCTGCATGAAAACTCTGAATTAAAATAGTTTTTGGGACAATATTATTATTTAATTTTAAATTATAATAACTTTGAACCGAGTTATTAATTTAATGTTAATAGGAAACGACTATTAATAAAATTCAGTTAAAACTAATTAGTACGTCATTCGATATTTTTTCTCTTCCTTTCCTATTTAATTTTATAATATTATTTTCAATTACGCTTTTGCTAGATACTGCATTTTTAATGCAACAAAGCTTTTTCTGAAATTCAGTAATAAATTATTTTCATCTCTATTTTTCAATATAACTTTTCAACACTATTAAAATTCAAAATTTAAAATTTTTTTAATAATACTACTTTCGGCTTTTTCGGAATTTTCTGTAATCAGACAAATATGCGTACTTCTGCTTGTCAGATTTTATTTCAACCTCCTGATTAAAACAAAATTTGAAACAATAGAATAATTTCACAAAGTTCATATTAATAAACACTAAAAAAGGCCATTCATTTTTCCAATCTTGCAGTAAAACACCATCGCACTATTTTCCATTGTTCAATTAGTTCCCACTGAAAAACAGCAGCAAACTAACATAAAATATTTCAAGCGGCATAAAAAAAATCGGACTTCTTTACAACTCCGAACAAAATACCAACAGGAAAGAAAAAAAACAAAGCCAACAAAAAGCCGGAACGAATGTCAATTCTTTCAGCTGGCAAATAAATTCCGCGGGCACGCGCCCTTACAAAGAGCCGCGCTCTGTAAAGTATCCATCCGCGTCCAAAAGTGTCTGTTCGTGTCAATAACTCGCTCGTATTATCATTTCATCTTTCGAGCGTATAAATCGTCGAAGGGGTTCAAAATCGTTCGAAGGTAAGCGAGAAAGCTCCGATATTGTCCGATAATACGGGGCCGGCTGTACTCTGTGTCTGAAAAAAAGCTCGTAATCGTTGTGGATAATTTACGCAACTCGAAGATTTTGCTTAAGCTTATAGAGCGCGAAAGTAGAGGAAGATGTGGAAGGAGCAAAAAGAAGGTGAAGAGGCGTCTTCGATAATACGATCAAAGTGCGCCGCTACGAAAAATATAGAGGGAATATGCAAGTGAGTTAAGAGCACGTAGAAAAAGACGAATAGCTTCGATCGAGGCGCGTTATATATGACAAGAGAGGGAGAGAGAGAGAGAGTGTGAGAGAGTATCGGTGTCAATCCAATCAATGCTTTATTAACCGACGTGTGAACGGAGCGAGAGGGAGAGGGAGGAACACAGAGGGACGCTCGTTACGGGCGTCCCGCCGCCGCTGCTACTGCCGAGAGAATCGATGAAGAGAGAGAGAGAGAGAGAGAGAGAGAGAAGGACGAGGGGTGCGCGAGAGACAGCCAGCACACCGGCACGCGGTTTGTTTGGACAAAGAGAGAGAGAGAGAGAGAAAGCCTTAAACATGTGGTCGGCATACTACACACATCCATCGTTTCGATAGAAAAAGAGCGAAAAAAGGAGCGCGTAGAGACGCGAGCGAGCGCACTCGTAAAAAAGGCAGAGAGAAAATGAAAGAGCGACGGATAGCTGGATAGAGAGAGAGAGAGAGAGGGAGGGAGAGAAAGAGAAAAGAAAAGCAGGCGCGAAAGAGAGGAGGAAGGAAAGAGTCGTCGTGTGTCTCTCCCTCGCGTGGGCGCGCGCGGCCGCGCGTATTGTTTCTCTGTGTCCTATCTGAGGGTGAGTTATCGGTTATTGGAAATCTGTATTTTTGTAGGCCATGCCTTTTCAGCGTTAACCTCTCGGCCTCCCTCTGCGGCACACTGCCTGAAATCGTTCGCTCTCTCTCTCTCTCTCTCTCTCTCTCTCGCGCGCCCAGCACCAATGGGTCACACACAAGCTATATACGCAGCCAGCCCCCGATCATCCCTCGATCGGCCAACGCCGCCGCTGATTTACCGCGGGATCGTTGATCAACTTGCCCAATGGACTACTCCCACCCTCACCCTCTCTCTCTCTCCCCTTTGCTTTCCCTGCATTATGCACTCGATACAGGATCATTGAGAGTCCTGAACTGTTTCTCACGGATACATTATGATCAATATAGTTTCGGGACTTGTGCTCAAAGCCAAGTGCAAACGATTAGGAGATTTCTTTTTTTTTATCACGTTCTTTGGTTGAGGATCGATGGAGCCATCGACTAATTGGGATAAAGCAATGTTTTTTTAATTTTTTTGTCAAAGATTTTACTTTATGAGTCTAATAGCCGTTATGCCGGGGGTTTTACCTCAATGGTACACGAATTCATTGATATACAATATTTCATGAATATTGAGGGAATACTCGACGCGCGCAGGCGGTATTAATTGGCACTGAAAGTGATATCCCAACATGCACTTTAGGTTTGTTTCGACACATTTCTACTCTTTCTCTTCTATACGCGCCGACAAAAATAACTATTACCTGTCGCTCCGAACGTCGATCGCGAAATCTCAAAAAGGAAATTAAAAATATTTTTAATTTGAAAGCATATCTTTTCAATGTCACAAAAAACAATGGCTGACATTTTTTTTCTTTTTTTTCTTTTTCAAGGAAGCCATTTTTCCGATATACGATATCCTTTCACTTTTATATTGATATTTTCATGCTACTACCGCGTTTCGCAATTCGTCTAAAGCGTTAAAGATAAAACGTACAATTAACAAAATCCTAAAAATGAGTACAAAAAAATTCTCTCTATCCATCATCAACAAAATTTCACTAGCACATCAATAACCAGCACAACCCAATCGAATTAACCCCCCTACATTCCACAACCATTAAAAAAACAGCGAGTTAATAGAAAAATATTCATCCGATCTTGTCACGTTTAAACGACGCGCAGCCGCTCACGTACGAGGAGCCAGTGGCTATAGTATTAGGGTCGCCCGGGTAACGATCCTCGCTCAAACGTCGCTCGCGAGCGCGCGCGCTTCGTGTTTAAAGAGGTCCAATTTTGCGAGGCGCCAATCACATTAACCTGCAGTTTCATGAGCGAGCCTCGATACTACGGCCCCGGCCCGACGCAAAAATTGTTCAGCCGGTAGAGGAGAGGTCTTCTCTTTGTGGAGCGCGCCTCTCCTGACACCTTACGAAATTCGATTCCTCCCTCTTGACGCGCGAATTTTCGATGCTGCGCGCGTTCGCCAGATCCTTTCGATATGTATACTGGGCTTTTTTTCTTCTCCGGTTTCGGCTTTTCGAAGGTTTAATTGGCGGCTTTTCTCTAGCTTTTCGAACGCTATTTGTTTTTTTGTGCGGGGGAAATTGAGTTGTTTTTGGTGGGTAAATTTTTATCGGCGGTCGCATTCGGCGCGGCGTTTGTATAACGGCGAGATAAATTGTTGAAAGTCAAGTTCATCGGTTTCGCGTGATAAATTTTTCGGCGTTAATTAATTTTATCGCATTAAATGTGGAATGCATAATTTAAAGTCAATTAAACGCGTTATTTTAAAAAAATCTCTGATATGTCACGGTTATTGGTTTGTCGGCGGTCGGTATTTTCAGCTGTTCATTAATTTGCTTTCATTTCATACGCGCGCGTAGTAATTATATCTATAATCGCAGCTGATTTAAATTGTATATTGGAAAAACGGTTATACGCGCGTCAATATTTACATCGGCGAATATCATTTGCCGAGTAATTTGTTTACGTTAAGTAAAACTGTACTAATTTGAATAAACACATGTAAATTAAAAAATGCTATTAGCATGTGTCAAGCGATCGCAAACAAAGAGAGAGACAGAGAGAGTCAAAAGAATTAGCATATAGTTCTGGTTCAACCGGCAGCCAAATAGTTTATTTTTCTCCGAAGCTATAAATCACTTTTTTATTGATTTTCCGCGCGAAATGGTTATTCGCGTGATTAAGCAAGAATCAAGCGACAAGAGGAAAGCGACGGGGCGGAAAAAGTAGTTAAGCCCAATGAAAAAGAAATTGAGACACCGACTCTATCGTCGCGGCATTTTTCTCTAGGATATTCGGAATCACGATCGTATTTTTTCAAGCCTTTTGACTTGCAAAACTGAAGCTGAGTACTTTTGCATTCCTCTATTTCCAAGTCTAACAAAAAACCGTTTCAGAAACACGTACATTCGAAAAATTTATATTTTTCCTCTAACGATGAAACGCGATAATTATTGCGTTATTTATACCAAACACCTCCGAGCGGCCATCAATCGCCTCTCCAAAAGCTCAAAAAAAATCCCAGCGAATCGCTCTAAATCTCATGAATCTCGGATCGGAAAGAGCAGTCGAAAAAAAGCAGCTGCAAAAAGCCGCTCGGAAAAAAGTGGCGAGCCCGGCGCAGCCTTCTCTCTCTCTCTCGCAAGACGAAGAAGCTCAACGCCCGGCGATAAAACACGCGGCTCTCTCCTGGGGGCTGCCGCTGGGGTAAAAAGTTTCCGAGGCGGCGCCATTACGCGGTCGCTCTCGTGTACGTCCCACCTCTCTCTCTCTCCGTCCCTATGCGCGCAACAACGCCTCCCTCGCAGCTCCCTTGCTCTCTTTCTCTCTACTAGTGCGCTCGAATGTCTCGGCCATATTCTCGCACCGCTTGATACGCCGCTCGTCCTCCTTTTTTTCTCTGCGCTGGCCCGCATATATCGCCTCAGGGAGGGGGGCTGGTGCCGTGGCCTTTTTTACCTCTTCTGGCGCCTTTTTCCCGGCCGGCGCTCTGATAGGAGGCAAAAAAATTACAGGGAGAAGGAAAACCTTTTCGCGGCCGGTGTATAAAGAGCGGAGCTGTGTATAAAGCGGAGGAGGAGATGGTTTTTATCGCCCGCGCGCAAGATTACAGGCCGAGAGCGCGAGAGGGACTTTGCGGTCTGGCCGTGTGTGTTTCCGAGGAAAAGGAATATTCTTTCTTTCTGGACGCGGCGGCTCTCTTTTGCCCCAGAGGTGTGCGCTCTGCTTCTCCGTCTCCCTCGCTTGGGGAGAAAGAGTGTTTTATGCATACAGCCGCGCGTTTATCGCGGCAAGAGATTTTTCTCCGTAAGAGAGTTTAAGTGCGAAACGCTTAAACTTGCAAGAGGTAGGATTTTATTTGACAAGGAGGATGTTACACGTGGAAGCGTGCTTATGAGGCTTGCACGCAGCTGCTTCTTCTTAAATTGCTCAAGGGGCTTTTTTAATCAAGCATCTGCGCTGCCCGGAGTGCTGCTCTTCAACCTGGATTTTATTGTGCGAGTAATGTACTTTAGGTGTGTTTTATTTTAATTTATGAGATATCAGGTTGGAATTTTTTATGCTATGGATACGATTGTCGATTTTTCTTTTTTATGAGACAAGAAATAGAATAATAATCGAAAGAGAACTTGATTAATTAAAAGTGATTTATTAATACCTGTTACTATATAAAGATCATTTAATATTGAGTATTACTCTAAAGTATTAAACGTATATGTCGATAAGTTACACTCGCCGAATGTACTGTACAAACATTAATAAAGCGTAATATTTTTTCTTTCAATAAATTTTCTTATTAAAATTGAGAAAAGGTTGAGAAAAACAAATTTACTTTCCCGCACGAATTTTCTCTACTAGATAATTGAAGAAATTTTATTACTTAATTAAGCTGTATAAAACAATTCTTTTCTCAAACTCACGTAGTAATTAAATTTATTTTACGAAAAATGATCCGGTATATGTTTTTAATTCTAAAGTAATATTTTTTAATAATATGCTATTCAAGTTGTATTAGAAAAACAAACTTTTTGTAAATATATTATCTTTTTTCGATAATTTGGCTTCGCAACTAGAGTTTGTATATTGCTATTGTTAGTTATATTCATCAAAGTATAATGAAAACATGTATATGAAAATAAAAAACCGTTTTTTTCCAACCAATTAAACTACAAATAATTGCCTTATCGTGCCATACTTTTTGTCTCGCATGTATTAGTTTTGATACTTTCTTTACTTAGTAAACACGTGCTATAGTTAATCCATCAAAAAATTTACATTAATTAGAAAACTGTTCGATTGACGTGAAATTTCCCATAAAGGTTAATGTGAAAATGTCTGTAATTTATTAACATGGAATGATATATATGTAGTTGACATAGTTCCTCCCATATGTATATTGATAAGGCACTAATCATTTATATTCAATTTAGGCGTCACGAACAAAATAATATAAATAGCATTGTTCCCGCATCAAGCAGGAATAACGGCAGGAGAAAATAAAACATAGACAACTTAGGCTTTTTCAATAAGATTTAATGACTTCCTTTTAAAGGCTATGTATTTGCTTCGGAG